>PVKN010036054.1:0-11513 GCA_004027915.1 Capromys pilorides | reverse complement strand
ACTAAAATATGGGGTTCTAGCTACTACTAGAAAGGCATTCTTGGTCTATTACAACTCTCAATTTCTGCCTGCTTTTCACAAGTACTGTATGTCAACTGAGATACCATCAGTCTCTTATTAGAGTATTTGTAGACTCTCAGTTGACAGGAGTTACCAAGCTGTTAATGGGTAAATAGCAGTGCAACATCATGCAACCATCTTGTAATAATTTGAAATAGCTCATTAAGAAAAGAACTGCGACATATTCCACGTGTTTCTAATTTATGTTCCATGTCAATGAATACTTGTATATCCATTCATATGTCTTTTAAGAGATACGCTTATCTTATTCATATTTCATAAAAACCGTCATGTCCCAAATGGCATTAAGAGATGCACAGTATTGTTATAGACAGTGAAGTTAGGTAGGAATGCTCTAGGCAATCAGACAAGGCTGGACCATTGTTAGTACAGAGGAGGAGAATAATTGCAAATGTGGCCAAAGGAATATCTGCTGGAGACAGGGTCTGAAGATAAAGACAAAATGAGCAGGCCTATATATCTCCCCAAGAGATAAGATAAGGGACAACATCTGGCCCAATGAGAGTATAGGTAGACATCAGTCACCCATGTAGGTTCCTATGGCATTCTAATCCATCCCTGACTATAAATGATCTTTCTTTTTTCTATGAGTACTTGTGTTGTGACCTTCTTCCTCAGTGGATCAATATGACTTAAGTTGCCTGTATTTGTAATCATATTGGTGGACCATTGTTTTGTCCCACATTATACCTTCCTTGCAATTTTGTACCCAACCTGTGATTACACTCTATGAAACTTCCTCTTAAAAGGGGCTTTTTGGTCCCTTCCTGTCTTTCAGGAGCTGTCTTTGTAAATAAAACTTTCCAACTCTTTTTTTTTTTTTTTTTGTCCAGAACTGGGAATTGAATTCGGGACCTTGCACTTGCCAGGCAGGCACTTGTACACCTAAGCTTTCTCCCCAGACCCCCAAAATTGCCTACTCTTAACCTCCTTTGTGCCTTAGAATTCATTCTTCAATTTTGGGAACCATGAGCTTTATGCATCTGACATCTACCAGGCTGACACATTTTCTCCTCTATATAAGTAACATAGCATAAATTTAATAATTTAAGAAATTGTTAACAGAAGTCAGGATTATCTCTTTACTTACATACTTAGCTTGGCTTTCAACAAAGAAAACCAGATAAATATGTATTTTTGTTGTTTGGGCAAAATGATATGCATGTTACTGGTGCTGCCTGAATATCAGTAGATACCAGATTCTGTTCTGTTCTATTCTGTTCTGTTCTCTTCTCTTCTCTTTTCTCTTCTTTTCTTCTCCTCTCCTCCCCTCCCCTTTCCTTTCTTTTCTATTCTTTTTTTCGACCAGGAATAGAACATACAATCTTACGCTAGCTAGGCAGGTGCTATGATGCTGAGCTATCTCCTTGGCCGTAAAATGATGTTATTTATTTTCCTTATTTTTAGTATCAAGAGTAGAACTCAGGACCTTATGCTTCCTAGGCACTGGGCCACTGAACTATATCAATGGACCCAATATAAGATTTCTTATAAGACCCTGATAATGTCCTTCAAAACAATCATCTTAGGTTTCACTTGGATTTTGAAAGCCCCAAGTAACTTAAGGTGGTACTTGTCAAACATTATTGCTTATGTATCAACTGAAGTTTGGTTAACTTTTCAGTTATGACCTGGTCTCAGCTAAAAAGTATCCAGTGAAATACGACTCATGAAACTAACTGATATTTTGTTGAAATGCAAATTGCTTTTTGGCATGATTTTTATAGGAATGCAAATACAAGAAAAATGGAAAAAAAATTGTACACTTCCAGAAAACTGCATCAAAAACATCAATGATTCTACTTATATTTGAAATAAAACACACAGCATTAATCGTGATGTTAGCTACCATAATGTATTCTTCCACATAAATATAAATTCTTAATTATTTGATTATGTGTGGCTGTGTAATTGTGCCTATAAATTATGTACTAGAAGTTCATCATTTTATAATAATTTACATTGTTCTTTCTTTGCATTATAATTATGCTATGTCATTGATATTGTGAAATTGTTTGCCTATACATTACTTTAACCATGATTAGAAATCGGATATTATAAGATATTTTTATAAAAGTTGGGACATTTACCTGTAGAGAATAACACTGGGTTATAAAAATCAATCCTTATTTATCTACTGTAAATTTGTATTTTAGCATAATAGTAATCAGCTCTTCATCTCAGTATTCCAGCCAGAGGATAAAAGAAGCAATATTTGTGTTTACTAATTTGATACAATAAATGGCAAGGTGTATGAATCTGTGCAAAACTGTCAATCCAGGACTACTTACACATCTAATGTTGCTTCTAACAGTTTTTTCATACATTTGCTTAAGCATCACAGGGTAATAAGAACCCACACCATTCTTGCATTGTGTAAACATGTATTTTATCACAGTGGGCTATGTATGGATAACAGGAGCTGCACATGGGGACAGCAGGATTCCATCTGTGAATTCAACCACTTAACTCTAAAGCAACAACACTTGTGCATTTAGAATTTTTCTTATTATGGTTATTTGCTTGTTTTATTTTTCTGGCAGAATTAGTCAAAATAGGACACGAAGAACTAGACCTTCAAGTATTGTAGGAGATCAAAAGTGAATTATGAGGAAACTCATTCATGCATGAGATTGGCCATGTAAGTGAAAGTTTCTGTAACAATGAAGTGGAGCAAGAATCAGCCAATACAGATGCAGGGAAGTAAGACATCCCAGACTCGGGTGACAAAAGAAACAACAATAATAATACATATTTCACTAGTCAAAATGGTAAAAAATGGTCACACAATTAAAAAATGATCCAATGATAGAACTTGTCTAAAAATATAGTGTAGAGCTTGGCAGGGGTGAACCCTATTGGTCAAAATGTTAATGCTGTCATTCAATGCTAGAAATTGTAATGGATGAAATGCCACAAGATATTGTGAAGAACACAAATAGAACAATACAAGTGAAACATTCTCTATGCACCAATAGCCGTATTCAAAAATAGGTCTATTATGAAACCTAACTAGCTAAAGTGAAAGCATTCATACGTCTGCAGTACTTAGCAAGGCTTTCTCATGGTAGTCAGAGAAATATAAAAGACTTACAGATGTAAAAGACATATGAGTGTCAGCTTGAGATTTACAGAATAACAATAACACAGGGGAGATTGGTTTCCTTTAATATTGCCTGAGGTTTGTTGACAAAACTACACACCAAGAAAGGAAAAGAACTGATGATTTTACTAACTGCTATTATATTTGAGAATGTTAATTCAAAAGGTCAAGCAGTTGACACACTATCTGAGCACACAACTGTTGATGGATGTCCTGCAGCACTGTTGGTCACTGTAGCTTCAGGTAGTACATTAAGGTGGTGTGAGGTTTCTAGTTGTGGGAAGGGAAGGGAAGGGAAGGAAAGGGAATAAGTCAGATCCTTTGCTTCTTACTGTATGAAACCTTAATAAAACTGAAGCCTGACATTGTATGATTTTACAAAAGAAAAAAAAAATCAAAGGTAGAGACGATGATCTTGATGTCTCTTCAAGTACAAAGTATTGTCCAATGGCTGTGTTTAACTCAATCCGAAACATGTGTAACATAAATAGTTCAATAGTTCACAAAACCACAAAATGCAAGGGCCAGAAGACAGCTCAGAGGATAAGTGTCAGCTTTGGCAAGCATAGGGACTAGGGCTCAATCCCTCATTCCCCATGCTGTGCCAGCCCTGCCCCTGGGGTGCGCTGATGGTCCATGCCTGTAATCCCAGTGCTGGGAAGGATGAAAACAAGAGTATCAAGAGGAGCCCAATCTGCATAGTGAGATCCTGTATCAAATACACAATATGAAAACACACACAAACATGAGTGCAAAATATTATGGAGAACCATTCTTAGAGGATTGGGATTGTAACTCATAAGAGATACTTATAGTAGGGAAGGAAGAATATGTTTCTGCCGAGAACTACACAAAATAAATTGTGTGCTATACTGGTATACTGACAGGTGAACAGTCAGGGGATACATTATTAAGTCCTACGATGATACAAAAAAAACCCAAAAGATGTCAACTGTGCTCTACAAAAAATGATAGCAAAACAAAACACATGTGCTGTCTGTGTAAACAATACTTGTGTATGGAAAATGCATTGTCATGTGTGAAGACTGTCTGGGGTGTGGCATGGAAAGCCCCAACACAGGCTTATTTTTTTTTTAAATTTCTGCATCAGTTTATTTTTGCTTTTCAGTTGATAATAAAATGCTACAATATCTGCATATTCTTGAAACTGTATCAATATTTTGAAATCTCATTAAAAACATAAATATTGAATGCCACAAATCACTCCAACTTTTTTATTTTTTACAATAATTAATACATTGCGTGTTGTTGTCTTTGTCATAGTTGTTAAGAGAACAAGATGCAGGGGCCGGCGAGATGGTTCAGTGGTCTAAAGCGCCTGCTTGGGAGGGCTCAGGCAACTGCGGGGACTGCAGTTCGATCCCCGGCACCACATGCTGCGCCAGCGCCACCACCAGGGCAGGCTGAGCCAGTCACAAAATGAATAAATAAAGAAACAAACAAACACAACAAGCAAACAAATAAATAAATAAATAAAATTAAAAAAAAAAAGAACAGAACAAGATGCAGACATGATTTCTTGTCTAAACATGATTTCTTGTCTAAACATCCTTAGTACAGATCTTTCTTTTCATTGCACAAAGAGAAATTTGCTGTATATATAGTCCAACAGTCCATAGCAGTAGTGGATTATCAGTTCATCTGGCTTTATTGGACGCTGTTGATTTGAGCCTTTTACACTTAGCATATTAATATGGCTTTCTTTTTTATACCTTATGGTTAGACTTTTCTGCTGGATGGTTGAGACCAAGATAAAGCGCGACCTATATTACAAAAAAATGTAACATTTTTATCTGACTAGGTCAGTCAAGTCCCCTCGGGATTTATCCTGAAATCATGTATTGCGGTTTGCAGAACTTTTGTCAGTGTCAGCCATCTGGGTGAATCACACCCTTTTGTTCATATTTACATCGCACTTTATAAGTTTTTTGTTCTATAGTAGGCCTTTGTTTGTATTCTCATTGTAGTTTGTTTATTCATTTTATTTTAATTTTCTGTCTTCTTGAAACAGGGTCTCACTATGCATTTCAGGCTCGCCTTAAGCTCACTTTTGTAGTCCGGGCTGGTATCAAACTCACACCAGTTCTCCTGTGTCAACATCCCAACTGCTGGGATTACTTACAGATGTGCACCATGATGCCCAGCCTCACATTGTAGGTTACAAGGACTTTAGTTCTGATAGTTTTAGATTTTGTAAGAAAGTAAACAGCTGATATGAGAAGCTTGTTGTTTCCAGGCATGTTGTTTTCTGCCTGTTATTCCAGTACATGGGAGGCTGAGGCAGAAAGATTGCTGTGAGTTGCAGTACAGCTTGGGCTACATAGTGAATTCAAGCCCAGTGTGAACTATACAGCAAGACTCTGTCTCAAAACAACAGCAGAAAATAAGGAAAGAAAATGTTGATATCAATTCTAAATATTCATTATGCATTTCATACCTTCTTTATTGACATCTTATTTTCTTGCAAATACACATTATACAATATATTAGGAAGCTCCTGACCAAAAAAAAAGTAAGACAAGAGAGGTGACAAAAATGACCTGCCACACAGGAAAGAAAACTAAGCTCATGTGTTGTCCTTGTGAGCCACACACATGTGTGGAAGGCAGCACTCCTGTGTGAAGACTCCCTTGAGAGGGACAACTGAAGCAAACAGCACTTTTGATGAGGATTTCTATTTTCAATTAGTATGGAAGCACCATTCTCTTGCCTCTCATTCCAGGGACCAGCAGCATCTGCTTATGCACATTTTCAAGTGCAAAAGCCCCACCCAACCTAGGTCTACTATCTACTATACAGTATTATTATTTTTTCTTTCTTTAGAATGTCAAAAAGCTTTTAATGCAAGAACATTTTTGAGCAATATTTCCCTTCCCCATCTCCTGCATATTTATCTTCAAGCTAACCACCTGCCTACAGCTCACAACAACACATGTGGTATTCACCATCTATGCTATGTACCAAAATATACAAAGCTCATGGAATTTGGGGCATGGCATCATCTGCATCATTTTGCTCATTATTTCCAGAATATGGGCAAAATCCCTTGGCATGGGTTGTCCTGCTCTGTATAGGCATATTGCAGATTCCTTTTATTTCTGGGTAGGAAATAGGGGAAAAGAGGGAAGGCAACAATGCAGGTGAGAAGGAGACCTACAATGTCACATCAAAATGCAAGGACTGGGTGGCTTCCTCCACCTCTTTTCTCCTGAGCTTACCCATTAGTATTACTGGTCTGGGCAGCAGCAGGACACATAGGTTTACCTTAAACCCCCTAGTGTGCTTCAGTTTTCCCCTTGCAGGATATTTTCCCTCCCAGTTAAACAACTCTCATACCACTTACAAATTTGAAATATAAGATTTGAATAAATTATTCTTTCCTCTGTTGCTTCCACCCTGGTCCTGAGGGATGACTCCTAACTCCGTATCATCGTGTTTAAGTAAAGCTAATTGCAATAATCCTCTATTGCAAAGGGTCTTTAATTAAACTAGCAATTCTTCTAACAATCTTCCTTAATACCTAAAAAATTTCTCATCACACTAAATAATGTAAAAACCTTATAGTGTGTTTATACATAATAAAATGAAGAAATAGAAAAATGCTAATTTCAGTAAATCTCATACTCTTTTCTCTGGGCAGTTAATTGTGAAAGGAAAGAACACAAAGAGACTATCATCATAGCAGATAAGGTAATTTTCTGGTGTGGACCTTTAGAAAATATGTAAAATGACTCTGAACTAGTTAGTTCTCCTGAAGAGTAAAACACTAGAGAAGCAGAATTAAAAACAGATACTTCCTGTCATTTAATTTTATTGACAGATTGAGGAGTGCATCATAGAAATGATTCCTGAGCATCAAACATTCTTCCGGTAATTTTGTTTAATGTCCTTTATGTCAACTTTAGATCTCTTGATTATCATGTATAGCATCAAAATTAGGAAAAGGTAATGAACAAAGACAAGAAAAGATTAGTTCTTCATTTTTCGTATCCTAAATACATTTATGTGAGCCTCTATCTATTGTTTTTGTTTTTATTTGCTGTTGTCAGGTTTTCATTGTTGAATTTTGTCCCCATAAACCTCCCCTACTTAATACATTACTCATGCCTCTATGTAACCTTTTGAGGAAAATTTCACACAACATTTATATGCTTTGGCAGTTTGCAGCTGTTACTCAAGCAGTACACACATTGTGATTATAACTACACATCTGGCAATAAAATGTGCTCACATTGGGCCAAGCGACATTTTTGGTCATTTGGAATTATGCTATCAAATACTAAAACACAGGTGACTAAATTGCACTGCTCTGACTGTGCCAGAAGTTAGGGCATCATTCATCATAGACAAATATAAAGGGAGAGGCACATGCATGCATACTTTGAGGTTCCTATTGATGAGAAACTTCAGCTATAATATAAAATCTTGAGTAAAACTATGGGTGTTAGAATATTCTTTAGTATTCACATTTGGTTTTGTTTGTTTATTTATTTGTTTGCCTCCAACACAGTCCCTCACCCACCTTCAATTCAAATATCCCCAAGCTGATGCCTATGGCAGTCAGTAATGATCCACCACTTCTCTTTCTTTATACCAGGCTATTTTGTTGGTTTTTAGGGCACTATCGTGTATGTCAAGAATTGTCGAAGACATAGTATAAAATTCCCTGCACTTCGTAACAGGAGACAAATATGTTCTTCGTGGAGAACATAAATATACTGTCAGTGCAACAGATTCTCCATTCATATACTGAGGGTTCTTTCCTGTGTTGATTAGCCTGTTTGTCCTTGGAGTAAACTTTTTATCCTTTTATAGACAAGACCAATAATTCATGAGACAAATGGGAATAGAAAACAGTCCTCCCTGTTCCCAGCAGAGGATTCTTGCCACAAGATTATATTGAGTCCTTATACACATTAGCCATTTCAATTGCATACTGAAACAGATCAGTATTTTTGATTGAGTTTGACATTTTGAAATTTAACTACAATAGCTTACCCTATAAACAGGAAGTGACTGTAAAACAGATGTTCTTATCTAGAGAAGATGTTACTAAAAGAGCAAATCACTAAATTTGTCCTTGCTGTAATTGTGTCATTTAAACCAAGAGGAAAAAGTCACAGTCCTAAGACTGAAAAAATCCTGATAGGATAATTATGCCATCATTCAGTGTTATAAGATGTCACCTGAAGAAAGAATGTGATTTAAGGTTCACACTGTTTCCATGTGATATGAATAACAATTTCCAAATTCTGGTATGCAATTACTGAGCAAAAAGCTTCCAATATATGGGGAAATAAAGATTTGTGGATGTTTTTTAATGACTTAGGAGAAAGGATCATTCTCAAACTCTGTAAACCAGTGACTATGTTTTCAAATTTTGTAGGGAAAATTAGTTCTGTGACTTCATTAAGCATAAAATTTATCTATGAAAGTTCAGCAAATGATTTTGTCAGTGTTTTTCTAGGGCAGGCTTAGCATGAAGATAATCAATTTTGCAATTTAAAAATATGGATTAATTTGAATAAATGCTTTGAATGGAATTTAAAGACTCCTGAAAATCATTTATATAGCTTATGGAAGGATAAAATGTACACTTTCAAGCAATTTTTCATGAGTGATGCTGTCTTCACTGTGACATTTTTAAAGTCTATTTACACTCACCCACAGTAGCTCAAAAATACAGATCTGGGAACTTCAGAAATACCTAATGAATTTATTTATATGATCAAAGCCAATCAGTCCATGATGAGCAACTGATCAAAGTTTGGATAAGGTATTTAGATAAAGCATATTGAAGACTGAATGAGTTATCAATGAGAAACCAAATGGAATGCTGTTGGGAGAGACAAGTGTATGAAACTATAGAAAAAGTAGTATAATGAGAGATTATGTAAATCCAATGTAATCTATTGCGCTTAATTTCCTGTCTTTAAATTATGTTTTATTGGGCTAATCTTTTCCATTAAAATAAAATTAAAAATAAAACTTGACTGAATCAATTCAGCCAAACAAAATGCTAATTATTCCGTTCCAAAGAGGTATGACATGTCAGACATTTCTAGAATCAACAAAGTTCAAGTATATAATCTTGAAACTGCATTTTTACAACTGACTTTAATTTTGACTTTGAACTGGCTTCATTGCAGAGAATATAATCTAGGCATTTTTAGACCTTCCATTAAATGAACTCCCGAGAATACACACATTAATAAGAGACCATTGCAGAAACTTCATTTTAGCTGTTCTTGCTGTTCTTGATATTAACATCCTGGAGATAAGGATGGGCTTCCCATGCGTGAACTCATTCCAGTGATGGGCATTAGCTAGAACGGAGATTCATCATGTGTATGGGCAAGCAGGCCTGGGCTGTCAGGTATTGCTGAATGTTCTCAACACTTTGGAATGGGGGTATCTCTTTTGAATCAACATTTTAGAAGGAAGTTGAGCCTCAGAGAACCATATTAGTGACTCAATCAAAGTTTTGGGCCCAGACTATTTTTCTGTGAATGTACTTTGGTCCATAATTATTCTACACTGAGTCAGGGATACCATTCTTTGTTTATCTGACGTGTGATCTTTGAATTATATAATGGTGGAAATAATTCAACTCTTACCAGCTTTTTAGATGAACAGCACACATTAGATTTATTTTCCATGCTCGGAAATAGAAATCATAAATGTAAGGATTGTGAGAGGCTACTGCCTATATAAAGACACGTGTTACAGAATGTTTTCAGCAGACACTGAAATGGAAAATTTCTAGTAAGATTCTTCACTGGATATTCTTCAGTTTATTGTTATTATTAAAATTCAATAAAAATATACAATAAAACTTTTCAGTACACTTGCATGGCCATTAATAACTACTTTTGTGGGGGGTGGGGCGCTGGGGAGGTAGCTCCGTAGCGCAAGTACCTGCCTGGCAAGTGCAAGGTCATGAGTTCGAACTCTGGTCTTGCAAAAAAGGAAAAAAAAAAAAAAAAAACAAACCTACTTTTGTGTTGATTTTATGCACTTATTCATGGTCAAATATTGTTCTGGACATTACTTTAATGGTGCTTTTAATAAGGTTTTAATGTAAGTAGGTAAGTAGGTTTTAATATAAGTAGAATAAAGTGATTTATTCTCCACAAGGTTTGTGGGCCTAATCCAATAATCGAAGGATTCTATAGAAAAAAAAAGTGGACTTACTCCTCTTTCACTCATACTCGCACTCTTCAAGCAAGAGAGAATTCTCCAGAAGAATCCCTTCAGACTGGTGCAATTTCTTCTCTTTCTAACTCTTCATCCAACTGATTAACTGGAACAACAGCTATTTCCTGAGTCTACTAAATTCCACTACCTGATTTCTGACTCAGCAAACTTCCACAGTTTAAAAAGTCAATTGTATTTAATACATATGGCTATGTGCATACACACACAAGTGCGTGTGTGTGTGTGTGTGTGTGTGTGTATGTGTGTGTGCGTGCACCTATGCACACATTTGTATCCTATGGGCTCTGTTTTGCTGAATTTTGAAAAATTCAAATGTCAAAACTGTTTTTTATTCTTCCTGGGTTTAATTTACTTCTAGAGTATACATAAGAGCAATAGTTAAGGATCAGTTACATAGTTAAACAGAGAAAGCCTGTGCATAATTTATACAGTATCATAAATTGTACCAAAATAATGTGGAAATTATAGCTTTTATAATGATGTGGAGGAGGAAGGGGGATAGATAAGCCTGCCTGGTAAGTGCAAGTACCCAGGTCCAATCCCCAGTACACACACCGTGTCTGTCCTGGAACCCTGAGCACACCTTGCCACTCTGAAACTAGGTGACGTGTGCACTCCTGCAATCCTAGCACTGGACAGGCTGAGACAGAAGCATCACTACAAGTCTGAAGGGCATAGCAAGACCCTGGATCAATAAATTAAAGACAAATGATATGGAGATAAGCCACCCCCATGTTCATCTGAAGAACAAATGGACTTTAATAAATAGCCAGAAAGAAAGAGCACGGTTAATGAAAGGAGTCTATAAATTGCAAATAGATGCCATTGATGTTGGCTAATCTTTCTAATAATAGAAGAAATATAAATATCAGTTTTAATAATACTCATACCATATTTAAAAATGGTGGCAGCCATTTTAAAAAATGAATCAAAATAATATACAGCTATCAAACTTGTTTTTTCATGACTATTCTAAGTAAATAACTTTGTCAAAAGATTCATGCAATTTTTCAGGCCCTCGGCTAACATGTTCTACTTTCCACTCTTCACAGATATCTATAACAGACATTTCAAGGGAGTTGAAACCCAA
>PVKN010036053.1:0-11514 GCA_004027915.1 Capromys pilorides | reverse complement strand
TATTGCTACTTTGTCTTAGTTCATCGAGAATAAAATTTTGTACTAATATTGTGCAGACAAGAAAAAAATAATATGAAGTGCATAATTTTTCTTTCTAATTGTACATTTTAATGTTATTTTGTCTGTACTATATCACATATTATGTCATTATAAATGGTAGTCCTTAATATTAAATTTTGCAACCATTGAATGAAATTTTATATATATTTAAGCTGTTTTGTGCATTGAAATAAATGAGCTGAAATTTCTTGTTAATTCTAATACTTTCAGAGTTTCCTGAGTAACCTATGTACACAGTTGTATTTTCAGCAGATTATGACAATATGTTAGAAATTTCAAATACATCATGCCAATTGCTTCCACCAGAGCAAGTATCATTATATCCATGTTAGTAGTGAGAAAATAGATTTAAACTTTATAAGTGAACTACTATTGGTTATCTGTCATTGATTTAAGTGGCAGACTTTAAGCAATCTGACATTAATTAAAGTGTAAGAATCTAAAAAAATAATCCTTTTATAGGTAAGAAAGATCCAGAGAAGTGGAGAAAATTGCTTATAGTCACACAGCAAGAAAAGTACAAAGAGGTTGGTAAAAGGAACCGTGAGAGAGCTGAGGAGCTTCCCTGCACAGAGGGTGAGATATTTTCAATTTCTGTCATTAATGCATTTCTCTGTTCCAAACAGTATCACAGATTAGCAAAAATCTCACTGCTGACGAAAGAGTAGTACCATATTTACTTTCTGGAAGAGATCACCAAGATGACTCTGAAATGCTCCCATTTTAAAAGTGGGAATTATTATACAAAAAAGATTTAAAAGTTGCATCAGGCCAACTGGCTGTTGTGATGTCCTCCCTATTGACCAAGCCCCATGGCTATCAGGCAAGTAGTTCTCCACTGATTGCTCACCTTGCATAAATCACTTTCCCCAAGGAGCTCTGTGGGCTGTGTGTACTTATTCCCTTTCTTTCCCTTTAAAGGGAGATCTTCCTTGGCATGCACACATCTGCTACTCACTCGGGTCTGGGGAGAGTGTTTGATCGGTGATGTGCTCACAAGAATTCCTCACTCTGCTGTCTAACCCTTAAGTTCTTGATTTCCATTCAGCTGTGTTATGCCTCTCCATTTTTATTTCTTCTTTTGAGTTCTTACACTAGGGAGACGATACAATATTTACACATGTAGGTCTGGTTTATTTCACATATGAGTATATCTTCAAGATACATCCATTTATATATGAAGTCTTCTGGTTTATCATTCTTTATAGCTGAGTAATATTCCAGTGTATAAAAATATTACATCTTTTTCAACCATTCTTCAGATGATGGGCATTTTGGATTGCAGAAATATAGTGTGCCTAAGGAGAGTCACCTAGAGAGAAAATATTCTCTCAGGCTTTCACAGAGAGCAAACTGGTCAAGCAATGGCTGTGACTCCTCCAGATAGCTGACTCTGACAACAGTTCTACAAAGCACTGTAAATGGTTTCAAAGTAAACCATGAGGGGATTTGACTAACCTTGAGAGATACAAAAGTTACATGTTTTGTTATACAGGTCTTGCTTTAACTTGCCCTTAACCACCCAGAAGAAAAGTTTAACCACAAGGCATAAAACATAAAGCTAGATTAGTATGCTGATCTGTAAAAGGCTTAAATCAACAGCTTCTGACATTGCCAATTTTGGAACACTGGATTATGTATACAACTACTTTCTCTTAGTTCAGTGAGAAGAAATTTTTTGTACCAATAATGATTAAAGAAATTATGTCTATACCCTGTGCTCTGTATAGTTACTAGGAGGACAACAACATGCATTACATCAAATATTGGGAATGTACTACTAACGTGTTTTGAAACTGTCACATTGTAATTTCTTATTAAAAGTAGTTTAAAAATATAAAAAAGAAAAAAGAATTCCTCACTTGCCTTGTGTTTGAGCAAAAATAAAAACTGGAAGTTCTTCACTGAACTGAAGCATTATTCTCTCATTGAGCACACAAAACTCCCTACTAGGGGTTTCTTAATGAATTCTGGCTTTACCTTACCATAGGCCAGTGCAAATCTCCCTGCAGAGACATTGCACAGTGGTCGTGGGCATTTGGAATCTGGAACCTGTGAGGAATAGAGAGATACAGCCTTGCAGTTGTCAGAGTCTCTGGTCTGAGAAGGGAAAATGTACTTTATACAACCACAAGTTTGACCTCCAAGAACCTTAAAAGGTTCACATACTCAAAGGTGCATTATCAGGGCTCACACTAATTCAACATGATAGCTAAAGTGCTCTGTGCAAAACACAGGAGATCTGAATCCCCTGGGCATCTAAGAGTCAGCATTAATTGCTTGAAGTTTAGCTGAAGGAACCATAAATGAACATACGGAAAGACTATTTGAATACTGTTTGCGACAAAGGTTCTTAGAAACAGTTCCAGATGTCCCAGCTAAAATCGTCTCAACCACAGTGTGTGCAAAGTAAAACCTTCACACAGACTGGTCTCCCAGCTATTTCATCTAGCCTGTTCCTTCCTGCTGAGACTCAGAGCTCGCAGGTTGCAATAGGAGTTCTTTGGATAAATTTTTGTTCTGAGCATGCCGGGTGTGATTTATTTATTCATTTTTGAAATAGCAATTGTAGTTTGGAGGAATCAGATGAAAGCCTTAATTATATTACAAATATGCCTCACTTAGTTTGCTCCATCTAGAGTACAGAGCACCTAGTTGTCATAATTTTCAAATACTATTATTAGCAGTATTATTATTTGAAAAAGTTTGATGAGAGCATACCCTGTAGGCTTAACAACTTTACACAGTGCCCAGTCACATTTAAACCTATAGGTGGATGGTTTTCCCAACTTGCTTGTTAGGCGCCTTATGTGGGGTGACATCCATGGGATATTCAGCCTCTGCCACTATTTGCCCAAAACAACTGGCTTTTCAGTCCCTCTGCCCTCGTTTGTGCCAAATTGGAAATGCTCAGGTGTGCTGTTGCCAGAGTGATTAGGCTAGCTGAGAATCTCCTTGGACAGAAGGTTGGAAAGCCTTTGGGATCATGCCCTCTCATCCTTGTTAAATGACTGTGTGTATATGTGCACGTATGTGTGTGTGTGTGTGTGTGTGTGTGTGTGTGTGTCTATAGCATGTGCACCTGCCTAGACAAAAAGAGGTTTGTTTTTATTTTTTGAAGGTCCAGTGTTTTTAAAGAAAAAGTGAACCATTTCCAGAAATAATATTGGTATCTGTATTAAACAGCTAGAGCACAGGTAGGAGTCTCAGCTGCTACCATTGGCTTCTTTGCAATTAGCTTTCCATGTCTGAAAAAGGAAAGCAGATCTCTCTGCTTTTTTGGGGAGAGATATGGACATGATCTTCATTACACTAATAATCTAATTCATACTTCCATGCTGAGGTGAGCTGAAACAGGTCTTGTTAAGTTCCACCCCAACCTAAAGAAGGTCATTTTCTAAGCATCTTCTTTCTTGATTATTAATGAAATTCTATAAATTTCACCATTTTGAACAACTACAAACCCTTTTAAGGAAAAAAAATTAGTTAAAAACAAACACAGTAGGAATAAAAAAGACTTTCCCAAGTTTACCTTGAACCTAAATCATCCTTATGTAAACTCTCCTATCAGAGAAATCTTGGTAATATTTATCTGAATAGGAAGCAGTAGAGTAGAAACACAGGGCCTTTGAACCAGGAAACATGGCAATGAGTCCTGACTGAGCCACTGGCCAGTGTTCAAACCTGGGGTAAGGCCCCTTACTCAGACCTGGACTTCAATATCTTCTCTGGGAAAACTGGAGTCCTAATACTGCATCCACTTCCCCACAGAATCACACTGAGGATCCTGTCCCTGTAATCAGTGTTAAAATTCATGGAGATGCTCTGAAAATGCAAAATCATATAACGGTAACTAAAGCAGAGTTTTGAATGCAGTAGCAACTAAATAAACATTTCTAAAATCCAGTAAATTCCCTATTTTCTATTTTAAGATGAGGAGCAATATGAATAATTTGCCATTCCCTTGCATCATTTGAGACCTCCTTACATATTTCCTATTCCAGTGAGCCCAGGTTTTCTCGGTGAGGAGAACTAAAAAGAAATACAAACTCCTAAGCTCCCCATCTTTCTCAAAAAGAAAGCATTTTATTCTCCCCCAAGGATTAGGCTAGCTGAGATAAGACTTGTTTATATGGAACTAGTGCCAACAATTAGAGCCATGCAAATCTAAAGATGAAGGGGCCTTAGAGAAATCAATGTTCAGTTTTCATCTCTTAGGTCTGTTTTCAGAAAAAAGAAACCAATGATTAAAGTATCAGTGGTTTGTCTAAATTATTAAGCTTTGTTATGAAGCAGACGAAGGTCTATGACTTCCCATCTATAATATTTTTGCCCTCTCTGTATGAAGCATTTGCCAGGAATGCTGTTATGAAGAACATAACGTTAGCAATAGCTTACTTGTCTAAATGCACTGAAGGAGCAGCCTGGCGTCCATCAGCACTCTGTGTCTGAGAAGCAGAAATTCTCCATCTGGAAAGACTTGAGCACAGATTTTTTTGTCTCTAGGCTCCATGCAGTCCCCCTAAGACCTTCCGTGGACTTCATTTTCTTGGGCAGCATCTGTGCCCAGACTCCCCTGCTACTTCTGTTCTGCATGGTGCCAAAGATATCTTTGACAAATAGCTCTCTGCCTTGGTTTTGTCTACAGAGATATCTGAGGCCAAAGCATCACATTTAGGTAACAACTTCCTCCTTGCCCCTCCATAGCAGGAAGCACCCATTTCTTTTTTAGATAGCAGACAACAATTTTCATGAGCTTTATGCATTTCTCCACACTGTCAACACACTGCTTCACTTTGACTTCCTTCATCCCAGTGCATTAGTCAATCAAGTGAAGAAGAAGAAGAAGAAGAAGAAGAAGAAGAAGAAGAAGAAGAAGAAGAAGAAGAAGAAGAAGAAGAAGAAGAAGAAGAAGAAGAAGAAGAAGAAGAAGAAGAAGAAGAAGAAAGAAAGATGTTCTTTGGTTATTTCACTTGGGTTGCAGAAGATTTAAAATCCAAGATTGAAAATTAGGAGAAAAGTAGATATAGTGTGGCTATCTTAGTTCAGGAGCTGGAGCCTATTCTACTTTCCCTTGGCATGATAAATTTCGTCTTTGATTACAGGGAGGTCATATTGATCTGGCATCCTTCCCTCTCACTCAGTAACTTCTAGATTCAGTTCTTCAGTACCAATGGAGAAAGTGCATTGAAACATCTTCTTAATAGAAACTCCTATATCAGAAGCCAGAGAATATTTCAATGACCTTGATAAGTAAAAAGAGGAGGTATAAATGAATCATGTGTGCCCAATGATAAAAGCAATAGAATGACATTGTATCTGAATCTGAACACACTATCACCCATGATTGGCTTTGAAAATTAAAGCATCCTTCATCTAGCCTCGCATTATTTGTCAGTGCTCAGGTGATTGGGATAGTATCTGCGGGTGGTCCTTCCTGTGGAAGAAGGGTCAAGAAGAAAAATGTAAACGTCATCTTTTGTCTTTTTTTATCCTCCCCAACTCCAAACTTCTCTAGGATGAGTCTTATTTGTTAACCTATGTAGTTGGTATTAGTGTAGTGGCAATGCCACCATCTTCAAAATATGAACAAATGGAACTAACTTAGGTATTGTATGTATACTATACTTTTGAGGTTGTGTTATAGGGAAAGAACTCATTATCTAGGATGAGTTAGCTCAGCTCATGAGAACTAAAATAAACTCAGGTTAGTCCAAATTTGCATGTCTGTAGTCCCTGGTATTCAACATCTCCACCAATGTCGGGTCCATTTTGAGTGTACTTGTCACATTTGCTCCTCTCCTTGTTTTTCTACTGTGGATATCTGTTTTAGCTTTATTTTGCTAGTGAAAAAAATGGGTGGGTTATAACAAGGCACTTTTATCAATATCTTAAATTAATATTTTGCTGAGCGTGAGGAATGGCAGGGTGAAGCCCATGAGGATTGAAGGAGTAAGTAGGAAGCTAAGAAAAACATTGACTAGTGAAGGAGAGAACACATCAGTGTGATTTGAACAAGCTTCAAAATGAGTAGTGAATTCTACAGTGTGCCTGGCAGGGAGGTAGTGAGGATGTAATGATGTGGAAGAGGCACCAAAAAACAATAAGGCTGGCGAGGTGAAGTGTACTCACTCTTTTTGATTTATCCTGAAACTAAAGAGTTGCCTTTCACTGTTGTGCTTTATAAATATTCTTCACCCCCCCAGTCTTGAATGTTTACTGTCAACATCCCTCCTCCTCTTCCCACTCTTCTCCCCACATTGGAAAGGTGTAAAAGAGGTACCATATGTGGCCTCTCAGTGCTGACATGTTTCTGAAAGACCTTGTCAACTGGTACTAATTGTTGTGACTGTAAAGATTCACTCCATCATCAATGCTGTTGCAGACTTCCTTTGCCAGTTCCACATTCCCATGACACTGAGAATACTTCCACCTCCAGAACCTGTCACTTCACCATCCCAATAAACCTTTAGATACTTCAGCTTGAAATCTATGATTTGTAGAGCTCAGTGTGACTTTAGTCAAAGACTTTGATGCATAAAACTATTTTTTCCTCTGACAGAAGGCCCAGCCACCAGCTCTATCTCTTTTTAGCACAAGAGGAGGTAGAACAGCATATGCATTATAGGTGGGCTGTGTTTATGAATCCAGGTTGTGTTATTGGTCAGGTGTTATCTCTGTTGATACATGTGGTGTTTGTGCTTCCCAAGGGTACCAACTGGTGATATATCTTTCTGTCTCCAACAAAACCCTGGAGAGTGGATGAATTCATTGGGCAATATTAAAACCCAAAAAGGGAAGAAAACTGGGAGACTTTATGAAAGTGACTTCAGAATACTGTCCAATTATTAGTACACTTTTTCATAGTGCCAATGATTCCACATTTCATTAAGAGAGTTTTCCCCCTTGCTCCCTTGGAAAGGATTTTGTTGAAAATATCAGAATGAAGAAGATGGCCACGTAATATCAGAAGTATCAGGTATCAGAATGTTGGACTGGTTTGATACAATGCACATGCATAAAATTTTACTTAGTATTTATTCATTGCCTTTTACTTAATGGATAATTGGGCTAGATAAACTTTTGGCCTTTGCATTTACTCTTCCCTGTATTAACTTATTCTTTTGACCATAAGAGTTCATACCTGAAGGGAACAGTTGGCTTATGCTCTTTTTACAGAGGAAGTCTGTGGCATAGCTAGGAATGAGAAGTTATCCATATGACAGCAATTTATTTTTGACAACCATTTATTCTAGAATGCTATCATTCTTTCAGAAGTATTTCCTGCTCCTTCCATCCCCTCTTGTTCTTTTCTCTATATTCCATACTAACTCTCATCCCATTAAAATCATTCTCACTCTACTGCCAAAAGATGGCACTTTAAAATATAATAGATTTTTAGTTGAATTATTTAACATATACAAAACCAAATCCAAGAGCTATATTTCATAGGAGAGCTTGCTGAATAAATGAATGTTCACTCTTCCATTTTCTGTTCAATGAAGAAGAAACACAAGGAAATATAAACCAGTATTGTCCATTGCATTTGTGAATACCCAGTATCGTTCAAAATATGAGACCCCATGTTAAGTTAGAATAGAAGATAACACTGACCTGGGCCAAAGTAGTTGGTTCTTATACTTTCCTGCTGCATAATTAAAATTTAGTAAAGAGTTTCCATGGATTAGCAATTTCTTGAGCATTATATGATGAAAGCATCCAAAATAATATGGCATTAGTAAAAGAGAAAGCTACATATCTGCCACATCAATGAGATCTGAAAGAGGCAATCTAGGACTATTGTGGTGGTCCTATTAGGTAATCAAGGTCAGTGAGGATATATAGCTTTGCATTGCCTATTTAAGTAGGCTGTGTGTTGCCTATTATGGGGCTGCACTCATGAGGCAAGTAAATGTAATGCCTTCTTGCCTGTTCACCTTTCAGAAGTTCTGCATAACATTCCCACTTATACCTCTTTGGATGCAACATAGTCTTATGGTTATACTAACTGAACAAAACAGAGATGATGTTGTCATTTGTCTAGATAATACTGAGCATGATAAGCACCAAAATTCTTATTTCTAAACCACAGTAAGAAGGATATCAGGAAGATCCATGAAATTTGGCAAAACTTAATTATAAAAGGAATGATTTTATTAAATTGTGTGTCTTTTCTGCTGATTCTTTATTTCTTATAAATCAAAGGTCAGCCTTATAATTATGACATATAATCATCCTTACTGGAATATCTTTAAAAAGAAGTGGAAAACATATTTATAAGATAGTGTGACAACAAGTATACACTGACAGTCTTGAAGAAACCTGAATACATGATCTAAGACATAAACACCTTTGAAATTTCATCTCCCTTCACTTCTGTGTTTGCTTTTAACAATAATGGTTTGTAATTCCTTAAAGGTATGTAATTATCATTTTGGCCTGAGTGCCCATGACAATATGGCAAATTTTCATTTAGCCTTTATTCCATTTTAGATATTTTCATGGAAAATTGCTCCTAACAAGCTCTCTCAATTCATGCAAAACTAACTGCTCTTTCTTATCTGTTGTTCAGCAAAAGTTGCTTGCTTACCTGGTCATCTCATTGTTAGGACAGGTAAGGTTTCCTGTGGTGGGAACCACACTTACAAATTTTTCACTGTATTCACTTCACAACCAATTTGACTTGGCACTCAGACCATATGCATTGCAGTTCAATGCAGGCTTATTGGAGCCACAATGTGGAGTATAACTGTATACAACAAATATCAAACATGGGCATTTGGCAGCCCATGTCAAAGTACTGAAACATTAATAACATTACACTCATTATTTCAGAGATGAACAACAAACATACCTAACACAAATAAAAGGCTTCATTTATCCATGTGTGAAACAAAATAAATCTTCCTTACCCCACTATCTTAGTTAATTTATGTTGTCCTAAAAAATGACTGCAGCTTGGGTAGTTAATGAACAACAGAAAGTATGGCTCATAGTTGGGGAAACTAGAAGGTACATGATCAAGATGATGGCAAATTCAGTGCCAGGTGAAATGTCTACTTTCTTGTTCTCAAAACAATCTTTTCTGTCTATAATGTAGGAGACCCAGAGATCTCACTAGGGTCTCTTATAGGGACACAAATACTATTCATGAGTATTCCCCTTGCATGATATAATCATCTTCCAAATTTCCACCTTCTAATACCATCACATTGGGGATTAGGTTTCAATGGGGATTTGTCTCATTGGGGGAAACGTGAATATTTATTTGTCCTATAAAACTCAAATATGTGAGTTTTATATGCCAAATTAAATGGAATAAGTTAGGAGCAGGAGTGGAAGTTGATGCTTGTACCAAGTTTGAGCAGTATGAATGTAGAAGAGTACAACAAAGAGAAAGCGACTATGTGAAAGAAGTCACACACTGTGATCCAGGTAATTCAAAGTGAGGAACCAAACATCTATACCCAAACGACTAGTGACAATTAAAAAAACAACAACACAATACAGGTCAGAAGTGAGCTCCAAAATAGAGATTGAAGTCAGCATCCTATTTCAAAATCTAGGCTGAGGGACCTATATTAGGTGGTCTAGAATATCAGTTATCATTGATTAAGGTTGACAGAGTTCTTCACTGGAATTCACTATCCAACCATGAACAGATGACAAGAATTGGCAGAGAGACAGAGACAGAGACAGAGAGAGAGAGAGACAGAGAGACAGAGAGAGAGAGAGACAGAGAGAGACAGAGAGAGACAGAGAGACAGAGACAGACAGACAGACAGACAGACACACATACACACACACACACACACACACACACACACAGACAGAGACAGAGACAGAGACAGAGACAGAGATAGAGACAGAGACAGAGACAGAGAACAGAGAGCAAAGAAATGCCCAGTAGTGGGAGCAGATGTTATCTATCAAGAAATATGCTTTCAAAAACTGAGAAAGAGCCAATTATCAACAACAAAATCACAACCTGCCTTCTTACCTGTTTTTCTCAGGCCATACCTTTCCTTACCTGAAGCATCACCAGTGTCGCTGGCATCTTCTGAAGCACACATACATAAATGACAATGGAGAGCTTTACCCTACACCCAGCAAGGAAAAAATGTAGCATCCAAACATGTGCCCTAGCCACACTAGAATGCCTGGGTAGGTGAGCATACTTAATGACCATGAAGGATGACTGGAAGGCCCTTGGTAGAAAAACACTCTGCAAAGCAGGGCCATTATAATTAAAGTTATAATGATGTGTGTATTACTCTCAGGAAAAGGCAACTCATAATGACAATGACAATAATATACAAAATAGGCTATAATATGTGAGTTAGTAGCCGCCACATGGTTTTTAGTGGCTGCACATCACAGAATCTAAAAGGCTGCTTGGGGCTAAATACATAAAACATTTGGCCCAAGGGGCATAGAAAATTTTTCCGTAATGCATATGTTCTTTAATAAACACAGTGGCTATTCAGACTTTGGGCCAGCCAAGGCTGAGGAGGACTGTAGGAAAGATGGCAAGATCTGGAGAAGGAAAGGGAAGGATAGAAGAGGGAGAATGAAGGAAAAGGACAAAGCAGGCAAAGACCTTGAAAGAAAGCCACTCTGGGCTCTGCTCCAAGCCTGAATTTATGAAAACATTGGGTCCAAACAAGATAATATGGCAGCCTCATTTCACACAGGGACCCTTGCTGTCGGGTACTATTATTCCAATTGTCGACACTCGAATGAAATGTGATATAATTGGGTTTTTAAGCTTCCCTTTCAGGCAGCATCAATTGCCATTTTTAAAATGATGATTGTGGAGAAGACTTCTTTTTTCCTTTGATGTTTGGAAGCTGTAACACTCTCTGTGCCACTTGTATACTCCTTGGAAGGATAACAAAACTCTTAGGAAGATTTAAGCACTACTGAAGAAGCCCATGAAGGAATATGGTAAGCTGATAGCCAAGGAAGGTAGAAGTGGCAGAGGCAGTGGATTGGAATTGGTCCCATGACACAATTTCCTAGGTCGCTCTCTTGGCTATTTTCCTTCCCATTGAAGAGTGTTTCCCTCTCCTCCTTTAGATTTTCTTTACTCTGTTTTGTATACAATGACTGGGATCTTCTCCATCTGTTGTAATTTTTTTTTTCTCACCTTGGATTTAATAATGTGATGTCTGTATTATTGAGTCAGAGAAAAATTATTGCGATAAAAGCAAAACATTTGACACAAAATGCCAAGTCCTACACATAGTCTAAATGATGGGAAGCTCTCTGGTTACTCTTCACCTCAGTGTTGTTATTTTTTTTTTCTTTTTCTTTTCTTTTTTTCTGGTTTTGAGGGAAAGAGAGAAGTTTAGTGAAATTTAAGCACTCATGAATTCTTCAGTAATACCTAAAGAAATAGACAAAATCATCTTTGTGATTTTGATCCCACACTCCCAAATAAGTGTGCGTGTA
>PVKN010036052.1:0-11514 GCA_004027915.1 Capromys pilorides | reverse complement strand
ATGAATGCAACTCAAGAGCATATGCATAAGTGAAATAAATCAGACCCATACATGTAAACATCATGTTGTTTCACTAATGTGAGAAATTGAACCAGAAAATGGAATCCAAAATATACAACAGATATTGTGAACTGGGAAAAAATTGCAAAAAAAATATACAAACTGTTATAGGGAAAGGGGAAAGGAAGAGAGGGAAAAAGAAAAAATAACTATATGCATACATAAGATAGTTAAGATTGTTTTACTGCTAGTTTCTCTTAGTTCCTTGAGAAGAAGGTTTTCTGCTGATATTATTTAGACAAGTTATCTCACCTGTACCTCATACTTTGGTTAACTAATAGAAAGACAGCGATGTCGAATGTATCAACTATTGTACCTATCCTACTAACCTGCTTCAAACTCAATTGCATTTTCTACCTTTTTTCTCTTTAGAGCCAGGGATATAGCTCAGTGGCACAAATGCCTGCCTGGGAAGTACAAGGACCTGAGTTTAATTTCCAATAGCAAGAAAAATAAATAAATAAAGTTTATTTTTTTTTCTCTTTTAAATAAAAAAATGGAAAGTTTAAATAATTTTAACCTTAGAGGTTAACTGTTGGTGCCTATTTCCAATAGCTACTTCCATCAAGTCAAATGAAATCTTTATGCTTTTTGTCACTCATACAAAATATTGTGAAATTCAGTTATTGTTTCATTTGATTGATTTTTAAATAGTGCTAGCATATAGAATGTTAGTGAAATCTACTAGTAAAGGTGGAAACGTGTCTGAATACTTTTGTAACTAGAAAATTTATTTGGAAGCTTAGGTTGACACCTCAAGAGAAAAGTGCATATAACTTGATTTTCTATCATGGCTGAGTATTTGTTAATGAGTGAATCACTTGAAGAAAAACTCTGATTGTGTTATGCTATGTAAGAGGCACTGCCTATGCTCTAACAGAGCTGAAAGGCCCCCAAGCAATGGCCTCCACGCTTGAGCCAACCCTTCATCTTGTTCTCCCTTCCGTCATCTATCCCTGCTCACCAGGATATTCACTTCAAGAAAAGCAATATTTACTGTTACTGTTAATATCTGAATTAAGCCAAATCATGAGGACATGGTATGTCAGTAAACTACAAATATGCATATTTTATAATATATATTTTATGTGCATGTAAAATAATATATATAAAACATTAAGTGTTGAAGAATAATCCGAGCTGCAGAAAGAAAGACAGCAAGGCTGGATAAAATCGGCCACAAGGGTCTCACCAAAATTAGTCTCTCTCTAAGTGAGCCCCCAGCCAGGGAAACTTCTCCTATTTATTGAGGGCCACAAACAGGCTAAGGAATGTGCATAAATAATTTGGTGTAAATAAACTGCTATCTCTATTGCTTGGGCATTCGCCAGCTAGTTTACATATCACTGGTTGGTAACTTCCCAGGTAGAGGAACAAAGAACAGACGGGGTGGGCACTGCCTCCAGGAATCTGTTGCTACCTTGTCTCCTGTGTGGAATTACAAGGAGCCAGTTTCCTTAGGCTCCATTCTTTGTTCCTTGTTCCTTCTGTCCAATAAACTGACTCATATCACTACATTAAGTTATCAAAAAGCTTGAATTAATTGGAAGTTTTTTATCCTTTATCCATACATAAAGAATCAGGGTGTTCATGATTCCTTTGATAACCTGAAGAAAGGATTCAATAGCTATAAATCAGGAAGTTATCAGATAGATTCAACCTGACTCGGTTATGCTGACATTTACCACCCAGGTCAGCACCTTTTATCTACATTGATCTAAAGTAATTAATATTTGCTCCCTATGCAATATTTATTTTAGAATTTAGACTACCATATTTTTCCTGGTGTTATGGCTTGTGTACAGGTACCTCCTCCCTCCCACCGCAAAAGCCTCATACAGTCTTTGGGCAGCTTCTGGAGTTTGTGATTGGTTATTGTGGGTGTGGATGTACCTGGGCTGCTGCCACTCCTTTTGCTCTTTGCTCTGTGCCGCTGGTCGCCATGAAAGGCTGCTCTCTGCCGTGTGCCATTCTGCCTTGGAGCCAGCTGAGTATGGACTGAAACCTCCACTAATTGTGAGCTAAATAAACATTTTATTCCTTCATTTTAGGTGTTGAGTATTTGTCCCAGCACTGAGGGAAGAGTAACTGAGACACCTGGATGTCAATGGAAGCTAAAAATAGGCTAGCCTGGACACTTGAGAAACCCCTACTATAATCCCGGAATTCATACTCTTCCTGTTTAGCACCTGGGGCTAGGCTCACTTGTCTTTTCTCCTGTCCCCCACATCCCTCTCACTTCTCTCCATCCCACTGCTTTCATCTGTATGCCATCCCCACTGTGTTTTCATCGGAGCCAAGGGAGGAAAGAGGAGCTCAAACCTTTCTTTTTTATTTTGAGGGTCAATAGTTTGGCCTTCTGGTTTAGAACCACTGAAAGAGAAGACAACATGTTATTCTCTGTGTGTGCAAACCCTCAGATTTAACATTGGTCAGATAGTTAAAGTTGCCATCTAATGTTTCCTTGCCTCTAGACTTACAGAAATCATAAGTCAACATATTACTAGGACTTGAGAAAAGGTTTTAGATCTTTGTTATTTTCCATAAAAATCCTCAGCTCCTCAAGTCCTAAGTCATATTTGGATGAGGCCAGTATAGTCATAAATGTCTCAAGTCTAAGACAACCCCATTTCCAGTGTCTTTGCATCCTCTTCAAATCTTTGGGAAGATGTATTTATAGTCTTCATGTCAGCATGCACATTACAGTAGTCTCTAGTTTCCAAAAATGGCGCAAAAATCAAGAAGGGAGGGAAAGCATTCAGCAGCTACCTGAGAATCCCTACTGGTGTGCTTTTCCTTACCCAGGTGGCTGGTTCCAAAGGCTTTAAACTCACATTTTTAAGTGAGTTTAAGTCCTTAGAGTGGAAATTTGACTTGTGGCACTCCATGCCTATCGCATTTCTACAGTGTTTCTTATGATGCATTGAAAGGAGTGCATGCACAGGTGGTTTCCAAGGGCCCTTTCTAAATTTTCCCTGGGAATAAGACTGGAGCTCCTGTCCACACTTCTAGGAGCCCCAGGACACCACTAGGTGCTCTTTGAAGGAAGATTCTGACCTCTTCCTAACCGTATTATGCAATTTCTTTTTCTGAAATCCTTTTAAGAAGTGAAATTAAATGAACACCAGTGTTTCCTTCCTCTTCAGGTCATTTTTAATATACATTTTAGAAAGTAGTACCTACCCTTCAATTTTAGTGTGTTTGTATACGAAAGATTTGAATTTTGTTGCTTTGACTGAGTTCTTTTTTGGAGAAAGTCTGGGAGCTTTCTGTTTTCATAGTACTACACTTTTCTTTTAAGAAAAGTCAGGCCCTGTGCTAAGGGCTTTATTTATACCATGTAATCTACTTAACCCTCCCAGGAACCTCGGGGCTCCCATATTATTAATGAGGTAACAAAAACCCAGGAAAGGTTAAATGGAGGTCACGTGCTCACACTCAGTGGAGCAGAATTCTGATCCTGCTGTCCTGGCTCACGAATGAGTAAATTTTAAAAGAAAGCTGTGCTCATTCTATTGTAGTCTCCCTAATGGACAATTGGTTCTTTTACTCTTATAACTTAGTTGTTGAATTGATTACTTTTCCGTTGTGTACTCTTTTTTTAAAAAATGCTTTTCTTTCCCCTCGTCCTCCTACAAGGATGAAAACCACTTAACATCAGAGATGGAAGAATGTCAGGAAGGTGGAGAGGAGCTCCCACAGCTCCTGCATTCTCCTAAACCAAGGGCGTTGCCAGATGGTTCAGTGCTCAGAGCTCCCTGAAGGTGAGACGCCCTGGGAGAAAGGTCCTCTATCGGAACGTAAAAGGTGCTATGAAAAGTCAGGGGCACAGATGCAAGCTGTCTCCTCTAAGCCACAAGTACTGAATATCATGGTAAAAGGAAAGCTCTGCCACCACGAGGAGGACTGAGCCAAGTTGGTGGTGATCCCCACAAGGTTGCCAGGCCTCCGGCAACACATCCCCGTCAGCACGCAGCCCTACTCTGCCTCTCTGGAACCCTTTCATGAGGACCATCTCATCCCATTTCAAAAGAATGGCGAGATAAGCACTTCAATTATACCCATCTCATAGATAGGAAAACTTGTGTTTAGAAACACAGGTACTTTATCTATGATCTCTTAATTATTAGAGCTGGATACAAATAGGAGACCCACTCCTGGGACATGGAGCTTCATTGCTAAGACGGGCAATGTCCTGGCACCCAGAGACTGTTGGTTACCCTAGTACTGAAGCTGGTTCTCTCTGACTCCAACCCCTAGGCCTAACCTTTTTATGGCATTGACTCATGAGATTTGTCTTTGAATTCTTTTTTTAGTCTATTAATAGTGTTTTAAAATTTTTTTAACTTCATTTTTAAAATTAATTTTAGTTAGAATGAAATAGAGATGAGACAACTTCAAAACAGATTAGTAGGACAGTTACAATAATTAATGCATTCACCAAGGCCTTGTTCCTGTTCCTGCAGGTTTTAGCTGGCAGAGGATGTCTCCTGTCTGATGCTGGGCAGATGCTAAGAGCTCACCTCGTTCTTGTATTAGTCTGCAGTTGAAGTTAACTCAGTTGGAAATTTTATGACACTAAATAGAAAAGGTTTTCTTACATTTGTTTTGGTTTCTGGAAGGAAGCACCGCTGCAAAACTCAGTAAAGTACTTTAAAAGCAAAAAAAAAAAAAAAAATACATTGCATGTTGTTGTCTTTGTAGTACTTATTCAGAGTACAAGATGCAGACATGATATCTTGTCTAAACACTATTAGTGCAAATCTTTCTTCTCACTGAACTAAGAGAAAGTAGTTGTCTATTTATCCTAACTATTTTGTATATTTGAATTCTAAGGCAGTAATAACCCTTGAATTATACAAAATAAGGACATGGACCTGCCAGATCGGAGAAGTCCCTCAGTCCTTCCTCCATCCCTCTGGTGGACTTTTCCTGCTAGCTCCATCCATTTTCTCACTCCCCAGGCAGATCATGGCCACAGGCGGAGTGAGTCTCCTGCTCATTTGCGTTGTTGTGAATGTTAAAAGTTGCTGTGAGTTATAAGGTCTTCTTCATGAGGACAAAATGCCAGGTTGCAGTCATAAATTATCCTTACAATATATTTCATATATTTTATGAGTTCTCAAAAGAAAAGAACCCATTGCTTACGCAGGTGCAGTGACCCTGATCAGGGTTTGATCCCCTGAGTGCCTTGCGGGTCCTGGCCATGGGGCACACTGAGTTATCGATTGAGACTACACGTGGTGACCCACGCCTGTAATCCCAGTGCTTGGGAGACTGAAAACAGGAGGATCATGAGTCAGATCTGTGTAGAGAGACCCTGTAGACCCTGTACTAAATACATTAAAAAAGAAAAGAATCCAAATGCCTTCTCAGGCTAGATAAGTATTTTATTCATATATATATAACTATTTACTTATTTATTTGGTATGGGGATTGAATTTAGGACCTTGCTCTTGCCAGGCAAGCACTTATGTCACTGCTCTATCTTCTTGGCCCTGTGTCTGTTTTTAAAGAAGGACTACAAAGTTACATGTTTCAGACCCAAGAAACTCAGGTCTCCTCCTGGGTCTTTGTGGTTCTGCTCAGGCTTCTCTCTCACCTTGATAGAGCCTTGAGTTGTTTTTACTAATGCTATATACATCTTCTCACAATTTTTTGGCAGACCATATAGATAGATAAATAGCTAGCTAGCTAGATAGCTAGCTAGATAGTTTGCTCTGTATGTTACATATAAGATATACACAAAATGGCAATTTAAAAAACAAGATTAACAAGCAGTGGAAGTTTTAATATTGTTCTCTGAGACTTCCCCAATGGGAAATCTTATGAACAGTCTTTGGTTCGTGAAGCAACTTGGAGATCTCTTTCTAACTATTAAAGTGTTCTAGAACTGTGTATATAGTAACATGTCAGAAATGGTACAGGCACATACAAAATTTGCCTTTTCAAGGCTATAACTGTTCTTCTCAACCACCAAATAAAAATTCTTCTAAGCAAATTTCCTGTTATAATTGATGAATTTTATAATAGATAAGTGTTACCAGATTAGGGTTTTAAAATAAAATTTTTTTTGAAAACAGACTCTGCTATTAAAAAAAAATTGAAAATCCATTTCTATGTTTGTTATGTTTAAGAAGTTTTACCTACTAGCTATCACTACAAAAATATTTAACAGGCTTAGCCATTTTAAGGAACCAATAGTAATTTTCTAAAGTATTGTCCCCTCAAAGCTGTATAAATTTTATATTCTCAATATTCCTCGAGGATTCTCAGAAATAACTGCGAGGACACTACAATAATGAGATCGAATAAAGATACAGGGAGAGCGCTTTTTAAGGAGCATGCCACGACCTCACCCACCCTGCTCCTGGGGCTCCACGCACTGGTGAGCTGGGCGCGTGCAGCCTCCGCCCCCCAAGCCATCGCCTCTCAGAGACGGCGGGATGAGCGCCAATCCTTGCTTAGCACAGGCAGGTCGGGCTGACGTGCAGAGAGACTGCTGCGTGAGGGCGACGTGGGTGCAGCCCTCAAGCTGCCACTTGCAGGCAACTTGGAGAAGTCACTTGCTGGGCCTCCATTTGACTGCAGGAGCCTCAAATCTGCCTCTGAAACGCTGAGCACATGGCCCTGAGCTGCCTTGCAGTTTGAGAGGCTGTACTTTTATTATCCCAGAGTTGCAGAACGTGATACATGTCTGTGGCCAGGGCTGGACCCTGAGTTATAGCTTACTCTATCATGCCCCCTTAGGACCTGTGCCAACTGTCTCCACCTTTAATTTGGGTTTAATCTTAGGAACAATTTCCTTTTTATTCAGTGGACCACTGCTGCACATCTGTCTCTGCACAGAAAATTTAAAGCCTTTTCCATGGGCAAGCTCTGGTCTGCCTGCCTAGTACTGGATTAAATTAATAGTTAGTCACATATGATAATCTAAATATTAATCCCAGAATCACAAGATTGAAAAACTCCTTGAGAAACTTTCTATTTTCCTGGGCATACTCTTGCCTTCTTGTGTAAGAGTCTCTTTTTTTGCTTATGTTCTCTCTTCAGCTGTAAGTACCCTTCTTGGGCATCAACGGCAGTGCTTAAATTACTTGCCCTGCCCTCTGCAGAGCCTTCCTGCGTGTACCTGACTGTCCCTAATTTCTCCCTGTGCACTGCACCTCTTGTCGACAGCTTATGCTTTACTCTTTTGATGTCACTATTTTTGGACATCGCTGCTGCTTCACTGTATCACATGCCTTTGCTTATTCATCCCGAATGCCCTTGGTACTCTTATTAATGCTTTTCCTCCCTTTTATCTCCTTCAACTTTTTCCATAGAAAGAGACATCTAGCATAGTTTTAGAATCTGAACCCCTTGAGATCATTTTCAGGGACACAGTTAGTGTGTTATCCTTGAAATGCATCAGTGTGGGGTTTTTCCTTATATATTACAAACTACTTTTTTTCCTCTAAGATTTGCCTGATCTCCTGTGAATCACTGCACATCAGACTATGATCCATTTTTATCCCATACCAGGAAATTCAGCCTCTTCCCTGTTTACAGTTTATTTGAAGAAGTGGAGGTTGGAGTTTAACTCCTACTGAGTATTTTAAAGATGAATAATAAAAGAGATTAATGCAGCCCTGTGGCTCTCTAGAGAGAATCAGGGAGGACCAGAGAACTGCCAGCCACCTGGTGATAACTGACTTACAAAACCTGAGAGGTGAGAGGACCCACCTGCAGCCCTTCCTCCCCAGTGCTTAAAGGAAGGGAAGCCGAAGGAATGTCCTGGAGGCCTACTCACAACTCTCCTTCCCTGGCACAAGACCAGGCTCCCACAGTTCTAAGAACCCTGGTTCTGTTCCTTTAGCCACCTCCTAAGTGTGGCAGCCAGCTGTGGAAACTTGTACCTGGTTAAAGCTTCTGCTGCTTTGAGGGTAGCAGAATGATAATTTGACTCCTTTGTTATCTGTTTTAAGCAATAAAACAGGATAGGACTAATAGAGAATTAACCACGTGGGGACCCAGTTTGCTGTCAGGTACTGTTTACTGAGTACCTACTAGGGCTGAGAACGTAGTAGACTGTCCAATACATAATCATTCCTTGGTAAAGGGAGATTCTTGTTCCTACATTCTGAAAGTTGCACTAGGGATGAAATGACTTGCCTCATGCAATATTTGACACCTAATTCACCTTCCTAAGTGAAGGGAATTGCTTTATCCTTGTTTCATCTTCACAAAAACTTAGTGAGGGAACAGGCACCCAATCCAGGACGTCATTTCTCCCCTCAATCTGAAGCCTTCGATGTCTCTCACACAGAAAATAATAATAACGCTGCTGAATTGATGACTCATTAGAATTTACATAATGCATTCTCATATATTATCATCTTTAATATTGAAATCCTACTTTTGAAACAAGAACTAGTTTCTCCACTTTAAAGAGGAATAGTTGTGAGAGAAAGCCCGCGAGGGGCTCACTGCAGGTCACATGGTTAAGCCCCGCCCCACTGGCAGCACTCCCTGGAGGAGAAGCATACATGAGGAAAGCAGTCTTCACAAGGTCATGATCCTCCTGGCCGTGAGTCTCCTGTTCCTAATTTCAAGCATTTTTACCCTCACCTAGAGCTGTCTTGCAATCTTCCTGGTAAGGCTGTGCATTGGGGATGTGGTGGGGAGTTTCAAAAGGGTCTTTCTACAGTATGCAAATTCATCCGTTGGAATGAATCACATGATAAATCAACATATCTCATATTTTTCAAAGCAACACAGTCAGATAGATAGTCAGAGAGACAAAGAACAACAAACAAATTGTTAGATAAAGAAACACAAATTGCCTCAGAGTTCTGGAGGCCAGAAATCTAAAATCAGTATAACTGAAATCTAAGTGTCGGCAGGGCCATGTCCTCTCCAAGGCCATAGAGAAGAAACTGTCACCTGCTTTTTCACACTACAATTTTTGGAGTCTGTAACCAATGCTTAGTCTGAGGCCCAATCTCTTCTTCTGTCTTCTCCGCCTATCTCAAATCTCTCTCCAAGTTCCCTTGTCAGAGTCCTGTGATTGCTTTTAGGACCCATGGGAATAACCCAAGGAAAGCTCTCCCGCAGGGATCCTTAACTGAATCACATCTTCTGCTAAGTAAGGTGTTACCCACCCTTTGCCATGTGAAGTAATAGTCACATATTTCAGAAATCAGGAAGTAAATATATCCTGGAGCACCTACTACAGTGACTCAGTTCAGTGCCTCATTTGTAGAAAATAATGACATGGAGACACGAAGGGCTGCTCTTTAAAGCTGCAGTCAAGGTCTCGAGGCTTGATTCCCACTGTGAGGCAGGCCCTCCTCGGGTCAGATGACGGCTCAGCGCTTGTGCTGTAGCAGAGAATCGCAAGTGGTGTAGATTGTAAGGAGCTCTCACTGCTTGAATAACTGTCTACGCACAGCCTCAAGCGTCTTTCTATCTCTTCCTTAAGACTTAACTATGGAAATATGTAATACAGCCATTGTTAAATTTTGCTTGTTTTGAAAATCTTGTACTATATGTACTCTTGCTTGTTACTGTTTTCCTATCTTTGCTTTTGCTATTTTTACTCTTTAAAAAAAAGACTTAACTATAATTCATAAATCATGAAACCACTTCTCATCTCCATTGCTGAAAACAATCTCTCTGTCTCTGAATTTCAGTAACATTTTATATGTCTCTTTATGTGATTTATAACATAAATCAAATTTTACCTTGCACCATTAAAACATATATAACTTATCTCTCTTCTTAAACTCAGAGTTTTGCGGAGAAAAATCTACCTTGTACCAGGGTTTTTTCAATGTTCTTTTGCTTTGTTTGTCTTTTTGAGACAGGGGTTTACTATGCAGTTCAGGCTGGCCTTGAACTCACTTCATAGCCCAGGCTGGCCTCAAACTTACAGGGATTCTCCCACCTCAGCCTCTTGAGAGTTAGGATTATAGGTGTGCCACTATGCTTGGCTCACAATGGTCATTTAACTGATCTCTCACATCTCACTATTTTTTCTTGAACCCCCAGTCAATCCTTCACACAGTAATAGGCTGGTTCTTTCAAAATCAGACAAAATATACCATCTTTCTAAAAAAAATCTTAATGACTTCCTGTCACTCAGACTAAAATGTAACCTCCTCACTATGCCTTCTGGAATCTGCTAGAGCTGCAAATCTTTCTCCAGTTCTCAAGGACCCAATGTCATCTTTGACCACTTTTGTGCAACACTTTTCCCTGTGTAAATTAGAAGATGTCCTGTCCTAGAAGGTCATGAAAGCTCCAGCAGTCCTCTGGCCAGACCCTTGCCGAAAGGGTTCTTTCCCAGGGCTCGTACATCCTACCTCAGGGTATGTATCTTCCCTAGCAGGTAGAGTCTGAGCTGAATCCAAACCCCAGTTAAGTTGCCACCACCACATGCCTTTCTGAAGGTTCTAACCTGTGATACTCAGCATAGATTCTTTCCCCAGGTTCTGATCCACTAAGTAGAAGAGTTGAGCAATGCAATAAGGTATGAAGGAGGAAGTATAAAAGATTCTCATCACTGAATTATGTATAATGATGAAAAACTAAATAGCCAATGTAGTTATCAGTCAAGATTGAATTATGTTGAATCTAGCTACAGAAAACAAAGAAGTTAAAAAAAAAAGAACTACACAGGCAGGCATTTTCTCGGTTTGGAGGATGGGGGAAATTGAGACATGACTGGTGATGGACAGGGGATTTTCTGAGAGGGAGGGATAAAACATTCTAAAATTAATTGTCAGCTGAATGCGATAGCGCAGCCTGTAATCCCAGCTATTTGTGAAACAAGGAGGATCGTTTGAGCCCAGGGGTTTGAGATACACCCAGGCAATATAGGAAGGTCCCCATCTTAAGATGAATAAATAAGTAAACAAACATAAAACAGAGCAAACTGTCACCGTGATTACACAATTTTTCATACACAAAAAAATTGGAATTACATACCTTAAATAGGCAAATCATGAATTATAGCTCAAGGCTATTAAAAAAGTGTGATAGAGGTAAGTCACCAACAAAGCTAATCATGCTTTTATTTATTTTTTTAAACAATACGCAATAGTGATAGAAAAAATATAGCACTAGAATTGATACAAAATTTCACTAAACAAAGTAATAGGAATTCAACCATGGTTGCTGTATTACATGATACTATGTTCAAATTAGTTGTTCAGATTACCAGATATGAGCACGCAAGATTCATCTTAAAAAAAACCTGAAAACAAAACAATAACAAATAAGTTATAAGAAATTCCACAAAGGAAAAAAATAAGAGTAGAAAGAGAAAAAAATGTCTTTATTTTTAAAATAAATGCAATTTACAGCAAAAAAACTTAAATATGTTCCCATTTTTAGATAACAAGGTATATATGCACTTATGTTAATGTGCATGCAGGAGAAAGGGGGGAGGGGAGGAGAGGAGAGGGAAGG
>PVKN010036051.1:0-11669 GCA_004027915.1 Capromys pilorides | reverse complement strand
CAGCAAGATGGCTCAGTGGTCTAAAGCGCCTGCTTAGGAAAACTTAGGCAACCTCAGTGACCAAGGCTCGATCCCCAGCACCACATGCTGCGCCAGCCCCACCCCCAGTGCAGGCTGAGCTGGCCATAAAAAAAAAATTCAGGAGTCTAACTCACACTGATCCTCCTGTCTCAGCCTCCCAAGTGCTGGGATTACAGGCGTGCGCTACCACACCCAGCTTCACAAAGCTTAGTTTCTTTATCTGAAAATAATCTTGTGAGTTGTTTCTGAGATGATCGGCACAATAGTTGTTGCACTGTAAATCAACAAGTGCCAGCCATTATTGCTATTAACCATGTTTTCTCACCAGCTATGGTGGCAGACACCTAGACTCCCAGGGCTGAGGAGGCGGAGGATGGAGGATCACCAAGAGTTTGAGGCCAGCTTGGGCTACATAGTAAGTTCAGAGCCAACCTGTTCTATGGAACAGGATGACAGACAGACAGACAGACAGACAGACAGACAGACAGACAGACAGACAGACAGGACTGGACTCTAGAGCAAGTGCCGTTAAGAAAAAGACTTGTCTGGGATTCATACCCTCCTGGCCCTTTGACCACTGTGGTACAAACAGTAAGCAAAGGCAGTTTAGAAAAGCTGTGAGCAAAGTATTAATTGTTTATTTCCCTTTACTTAATTTGTGTGTGTGGAACTAGGGATTGAACTCGGGCCCTTGCACTTGCCAGGCAAGCGCTTATTCTACTGAGCTATCTCCCCAGCCCTATGCCCTTTATTTAAAACTAAGGCAGTTCAGGTTCTCCTTTACCATGTGTAGCACACACTTGGAGGCTTTTATTCCCAGGATGAATTCTATGCCTGTAAGAGGATTGGAAGATAAGCCATCTGTCTCTGGATAGAAATATTTAGCTGTAAGAGAAAGAGAAAGAGAGAGAGAGAGAGAGATTCTGATACTTGGAGGATATAAATAATGGTGAATAGCCAGTGATCAAATTTAATAATAAAAACAGACACGTATGTAGCAGATTTTCAAGTGTAATTATTCGAAATGCACTCGCTGTGTGCTCCATTGTCTCTACTGGCTTAGACTTCGTTAGCAGATCACGAGGTTTCAGGCTTCATGCACCAAGGGGTTTGTGAATGTACACTGACGCTAAGAACACAGTGTAATAGCCAGGCTGTCCTCTCAAAGCCCTGACTGTGACTTAGCCAGGTAACACAATTGCAGCCTATGCCGACTAGGAAAATAGGTCAGCGGCTTGCCCAGAGGGAGAGGTTGGTGGAGGGAGGCTGGAGTGTATGTGCACACCCAGGCTTTTTTGTTGTGAAGTACATCAGTCATATTTACTTTTAGGTCAAATCTCACTGCATGTTCCTATTAAAAATAAAGACTGCAGCCAAGCGTGGCAGCGCACACCTGTGATCCAGGCACTCGGGAGGCTCAGGCAGGAGGATGATTACCCTGAGGTGGAGGCCAGCTTGGGCTACATCGTGAGTTCAAGGCCAGCCTCACAAGAACCTCACAGCGAGACCCTGCCTCAAAATTGGAATTAAGTAAAAGAAAGGAAGGAGAAAGACTGATTTGAGATTCTTTTCATAATAACAGATTTTACAATAAAGGCAATAGAAAAAATAACTTGATCATTTAAAAATTCCAAATTTCTAAAGCAACATATGACAGGAAAAAAACTGTCAGAAATGAAATATGTAAGTGAAAATATCTATTTCAAAAATAAGAGTAACTGACATACATGATGCCAAATTATACAAAATTAATTAGACAGCCTTAATAGTCATGCAAATAACTACATGGCAGTATGAGTGTCTCGGGTACTTTCCTCTCATTGCTGGAACAAAAAACCTGACACCCAAAATTAAGGAAGGAAAGGTTCATTTAGCTCACAATTTGTAGAGGTTTCAGTCCATACTTGGCTAGGTCCAAGGCAGAGTGGCACATGGCAGAGGGCAGCCGCTCATGGAAGCGGAAAGCAAGAAAACAGAGCAAAAGGGAGGAGCGGAGGCAGCAGTGGCGGCAGAGGCAGAGGGCGAGCCTCTCCTTCCTTGTGTTACATTCAAGCTATGCGCTCCAGGCCCCATGCAGCACTCACATGCATAATCCCAGCAGCACTCACATGCATAATCCCAGCATTAGGTCATGAAGTCATCACAAACCCTAGAATCCCTCAGCCCCATAACTGCATGGGGCTTTGGGAAGACACCTAGCCACAAACCATAACAAGGTAATAATTCTCTTTTTTGCCCAAGGATGTCTTAACCGTTTGAGTCCCAAGCAGCACGATTGAGCTGCTGAGATTTTATGGTCGAGAAAACCCAGCACATTTTGAACATTGTGGACAACTGACAGTGTGTTACCGATTGTCGAAGTCGTGTGCTCAGATTTACTGACGCAAGTACACCGAGATATTGCTTTACTCTTAACTGTTTCCTTGTAGATTATGTATGCATTTAAAACCATGTGGTTGATTATGTTAAAGGCTACCTTTTTCCAATATTTAACTGATCTTCGTTCATCGAGATAGGTATACAGCATTTTATCGGATTGATCCATGAAAAATAAACAAAGCACTATTGCGCTGCTTGGTATTTCTCAACAAAAAATAAAACAAGCGCTATCATGCTGTTTGGGTCCTTTCGTACTCATTTAGAGAAAGCGCAGTTGCACTGTTTGGGATTCTTCGACAGTGTTTTTTCAATACCCCCTGGGACTCAAACGGTTAACCAAAGATTGGCCATATTCTGAGTTACAAGAAAGAATTAGTTTTAGTCAAAATTCCACATGCCTGTGCTGAGCCAGCAATCGAGTCCAGGCATGGTGGCGCACCCCTGTAATCCCAGCACTGGAGAGGCTGAAAATAGGATCACTACAAGTCTGTGCTGCACAGTAAGATCCTCTACCAAATACATGAAAAAAAAAAAAATTCCAGCAGTGGACAGGTTCAGTCCCCGGTGCGTCTGCCGTGCCAGCACTGCCCATGGGGTGCACTGAGACAGCAACTGAAACTGGGCATGGTGGCAAGTGCCTTTGATCCCAACGCTTGGGAAACTGAAAACAGGAGGATCACTAGGAGTGATCTACATAGTGCGACCCTCTAGACCCTGTACCAAAAACATAAAAAAAAAAAAAAAAAAAAAAAAAAAAAAAAAAAAACAAAAAAAAAAAAAAAAAAAAAAAAAAAAAAAAAAAAAAAAAAAAAAAAAAAAAAAAAAAAAAAAAAATCCATGTGCTTCGCATCCAAAATAAATAACAAAATTAAATAGCAAAATAAAACACAACACAGAAAACATGAAAAAAGTGAATAATAGTTAAAGAAAGGAAACTCCAGTCAATAATATTTAAGCGAGGAAGGAATCTCAAAATATAAGAGAATTTTTAAGTGAAAGTACAAGTGGAATATGTTAAATTAAATGGAATGCAGCCAGAGCAATCAAAAGTATGAAGTAAAGGGGCCGGCAAGATGGTTCAGTGGTCTAAAGCGCCTGCTTAGGAGGGCTCAGGCAACTGCGGGGACTGCAGTTCGATCCCCAGCACCACATGCTGCGCCAGTGCCACCACCAGGGCAGGCTGAGCCAGCCACAAAATGAATAAATAAAGAAACAAAGTATGAAGTAAACATCTCCCTAAAAATGTAGTGATCATAATAAATGGGAGGAAAATAGAACAAAACTAAAAAGAACAAGGGGCTGGGGAGGTAGCTCCATGACACAAGTGCCTGCCTGGCAAGTGCAAGGTCATAAGTTCAAACCCTGGTCTTGCACAAAAAAGAAAAACCTAAAAAGGATGTCTACAAAAAAAAAAAATACTGGCTCTTTGAAAAAGTTAATGCCAATCAAAAGAAAAAAATTCTTCACTTCAAAAGTAATTTAAACCATAGCTTAGAAATTGGTTATTTGGGTTATCTTTGAAGATTTATAGTCACAGATCAGAATATAAAAATTTAAGAAACAAATCCAGTGGAAATGTGATTTATGTTATTTCAAGAATGCTTAGAGTGTTTGCTAAGTAGTGCCTTTTATTTTGTCTTCTGGTAACGAGAAATGCCTATGTGAAACTGCATTGATGCAGCTGCCATGACACAAATTCCTACCCTTGACCATTTACAATCCTGCAGATTCCTGGTTTGCAGTGCAGCCTGGGAGCGAGACACACATCCGGGAAACGCAGGAGCCCTCTGAACCGGAAGTGCTCTCACCTCCGCCATTGTACAATGCCACACTGTCCCTGCCCTGATCCCTTCCTCCTCTCAAAAGCCAAAATAAGGCAGGTTGAAAGAGGCATTTTTTACTTGCAAACACCATTGTAAAAAGAAAAAAATAATACATTTAAAATGTTTTGAGAAAGAAAGTTGTTTTCACTTGGGATGAGACACCTGTGGCTTACTTCAGCCACTTCTGTTTACCAGAGACACCCGTGTGGCCAGGAAGAAGGAGGATCCAGGAGCGTGAGACAGGAGACATCCCAGCAGGGTGGGGATTTCTGGAGCTGGGGAAAGCGACTTCTGGAGATGGCTTCAGGATAGTTTTGCAACTCTTAATTCTAATGAAACACTATCCCTACCTCAGGTGGTTTCCTCTGCTTAATCCCCTGAGGAAATCCCTTTGCTTTGCAGAGATAAAAAGTTTGTAGAACAAAGAGAAAGAGAAGGGCCTGGGCCTTTTGCTATAGAATTTCACTGAAGCCCTTCCAAGCCCCAGGATATAGCCCTGGGGCTGCGCTGTTTATTCCTACACCTGGATAGAATATCAAGGTCTGGGGATGAATCATTTAGAAACCTGGTGTTCTCACAGGAGCTGTTGCTACCTCAAACTCTAATAACAACTGTGTCAAAGGCAGAAATCGCAGAAGTTCAAAGTCGTTAAATCCCCTTTTCTGGGCTGCTTTCAGCAAGCCAGAGCCCAGAGCGCCGTCTCCTATCTGGTGCTGTTGTTCATTCTTTGCAGAGGAGAGATTAAAAGGCGAGGGAGGAAGCGCAGACACCGCTCGAGGTGGCGAGTGGCGCTTCTCACGGGAACACCTGTTTTAAGACTTTCATCATTTTTGTTTTTATTTTCAGCTTAAAGTGGGAGATTAAGGCAAAAGACACAGGATTTGATATGGATCCAGGTGTGATGGTGAAAAAGACATAAAAGGATTTGAGGCCTGAGAGGGTCCTGACAATGTTGTTTCCAATACAGTGCATTCTTCCCGGGGAGCACATCAAAGCTCCACTCAATCCCGAGGGTATTTTGGAACCAGTAAGGGGAGTAATTATACTGTCAATGACAAGCTAGAGCTGACAACATCCTAGACTCTGTTTACTCCCCGTTAATGTAAGACTGGGATTCAGTCGCTGTGTAGCGAAACGTGCCCTAAGGAGCTTCTTAACCCATCCTTGGACCCTCTACCTGGCCCGGGTGGGGCCGGCCACTGCCCTAGCTGCACTCACAAGCTGCCACGCTGTGCCTGCTGCTCTGTTTCATTTGGCTTTGGGTTTCATCTTAGCTCCAACGTAGGTAAAAATCTAAATTTCAGGCTTCTGTTGCAAAGTACAGCTGACATTGAAAGTCAGGTGTTATACATTCTGTTATTATACGTGGGGCTCCCCTTTCAGCTGGTAACAATATCCAGGTCACCTGGCCTGTCTGTCCCTGGGGCAGTGGCAGTCTGTGTCTCAAAGGCATGTCTATCATCATCCTACAGACCTGAAATTGGTAAAACCTGGGAGAATCGCCTCTCTATTTGGAGGAAACGGGAATACAGTGACAGATTAGAATTCGAAAACAGACCACAGGCGCCACTGGTGCACTTGAGCGAGTTCTGTCTCTGTCTCTGTGTATGTGTCTCTTTCTCTGTCTCTGACTTTCTCCTCTGTTTCTCTGTCTCACTCTCTCGCCCGCTTTATGCTTTTTCTCCCCTACTTTATTTCAAAATGTAAGTATATTCATTAATTAATTAACCATATATTAAATGAAAAAAAGGTAAAACTCACCCATGTGCAGTATGATTAGAACAACGTTAAACCACTGAATAAAGTCTTTGGGTAACGGCACTAAAAAATCTTTTCCTTCCATTTCCAAATGTTTTTAAGTAATCATGCATTAACTTTTGTAATAAAATAAAACTTCCTTTTTAAAATTCTGAACACAGTGAAACAGACAGTTTGCCAAAGGAAGTAGGACAATCCCACTTCCCCTTGCCAGATACTCACTTTCCTGTCTCCCTCCCAGCTCCGGTTGGCTGCCTGCCTCCGACCTGACTCAGGAGACAGAAGGGGAAGTTTTCTGGGGCTCAAGGAGATGTTCAGGACTCTCAGTCTTAAACATGGCACTGAACATGCCAAGCAGCATTCTCAAGGTGTTATTAGGCAGAGTTAGAGATTCCAACCATGAGTGAAAAACAACACAAACTGTGGAACTGGCGCCACGTAGAGCTACGCAATGAACATTATTCGTACAGTTTAAGCAACTAGTAGGTTTTCTGTTCCTGCAGCCAAAAAAAAATGGATACACATAAGAACATTTACATTTTCTTTGAGGTCATAAATTTAAACACATTCTCTGAAGTTGAGAATTGTATTTGTTTTTCTGCTACTACCCCTGTACTTTTAATTGTTATCCAACAAAGAAGGCTACTGAGTAGGCCAATAGAAGATCACATGATACTCTGTCCGAAAGCATGCCACTAATCATCCATTTTCATTCTTTTTGTTTTGGTTTGGTTTTTTGCTTTAAAAATAAAACTTCCTGTGTAGTCCAGGCTGGCCTTGAACTTGCTGTCTTTCTGCCTCAGCCTCCTGAATGCTGAAATTATACACATGCACCAACATACCCAGTTCATTTTAGTTCATCTTCATAAATTTGGGTCAAACAATCCTTGGATCTCATAGAGCTGATCTGGTAGGGAAACCTTTATTCTGGTCATTCACAGAACGGAAAGATCTGCTTTGATCTCATAAAAGTATTCTTCTAGAGAATGCAGAACAGAGCTCACGCTGACACGATCGTCACTGATAATTGCAGGGGAGGGATGGGGAGACTGAAATTTATAGCTGGAGATGGGAGAGAACGGGGAAGAGCAGGTGCAGTCAGGAAATGCCTCCGTGACACTGCTCGAAATGGAGGGGAACCTGGGCCTGAACTTGTTCTCCGATTGTTGGGAATGTGAGAACTGTTCATTAGATTCATACAGACTCAAGGATTAAGGGTTCACTGAGTTTATTTGGAGTCAATCAGGAAATTTGAGAAGAGTGTTTGTGAGAGAAAGAAAGATCTCCACTGTGGCAACCCCAGAAAAGTGTTAGAAAAGTGATGAAGTAGAGTGCAGCGGGGCCGACCTGAGCCAGGAGCTGAGCCCTAGGGCGGGAAGTGATTAAAAGCCATTGCAGCCCACCACACTTACGGAGATCTGGTACCATCCCGCGCCTTCAACACCAGGGCTGTGGGCAGCCACCGTTGACACAGTTGGGCTATTTTCGTGGTGCTGCTCCTTTGCTAATGTCACTTCCTAACTGATCTCTCCCTATTTTTCCAGACCAAATCTCATTGGTGAGTTTAGTTATCTTCATCCTTAATGAAGCAAACACTTGTGCTGGGTCACACATGGGCCACAGTCCACAGATTGAGCAGGTCGAGCACCTGAAAAGTGGCCACCTAGGCACAAGGAAATTTGTGACATTACTCAAGGGGAGCGGGCCCACCTGCTCGACTGCGAGATTCCTTTATAGGAAATGGCCAGCTTAGGTGTTTGAGAGATGGCTACAGAGAGTCTGGACATTATTGGAGAAGAAAGGAGACTATAGAAGGGCGGACTTCAACCAGACATAATAAAGACTTTCAAAGAGTACTATCTGAAAGCAAAATGGACCTCCGTTAGAAGTAAAGGATAGGGGCTGGGGAGATAGCTCAATAGAATAAGTGCTTGCCTGGTAAACTCAAGGGCCTGAGTTCAATCCCTAGTTCTGACAGCAAAAAAAAAAAAAGAAGTAAAGGATAGAAGCGGGAGAGATGGTTCAGTGATCTAAAGCACCTGCTTAGGAAAGCTCAGCCAACTGCAGGGACTGCGGTTCGATCCCTGGCACCACATGCTGCGCCAGCCCCACCACGAGGGCAGGCTGAGCCAGCCATAAAATAAGTAAATAAATAAACAAGCAAACAAAATAAAATAAAAAGAAGAAGAACTAAAGGATAGCTTGTTGGGGCTGAGAAGATAGCTCAGTGGCATAGACGCCTGCCTGACAAGCGCAAGCTCCTAGTTTAATCCCTTATACCACATGCTGTGCCAGGCCTGGAACAGAGCGTGGTGGTGCACACCTGTAATCCCAGCGCTGGGAAAGCTGAGACAGGAGGATCACTATGAATCCGAGCTGTGTATCAAGACCTTGTATCAAAAGAGTAATAGTTTTTTCAAAAGGATAGCTTGTTGCTGGATGTTTCGGGGAAACCTTAGCTGGGAGGGTGTATCTTGGAATAGAAGACAGGACATTCATGATCACCCTCTATCCTGACGCTCTGTGATCCAGGGCTAAACTCATAATGTAGAAGAAATTCTAGGACCAGAGGACACTCAAAGCTGTAAACTGCCTTTGCAGAAATTCCAGTCTCAAACTGTCAGAAGGGCTGGCCAGATAGCTCAGTAGACAAAAAGTACTTGCTTAGCCAGATGCAGGGACTGGAGTTCAACCCCTGGCGTGCCGTGCTGGTCCCGCCCCCGGGGGAACACTGAGAGGGCAACTGAGACTGGGCGTGGTGGCACATGCCTGTAATCCTAGTGCTTGGGAGGCAAAAGAAAAAGAAACTACCAGACAGGTCAGGTTCTGACTCTTCATCATGGCAGATGTTTCAGCAGAGGTGAGCTTTATGGGGTCAACAGCATCTCAATCAACGTACCTCCCAGTTCAAACCCAGTCGACCTCTAGAGTTGATTTGAAAGAGGGGCAATTCTCAATTTTTGTCACTATTTTGAACTGATATGTTGAAGAACTCCTGTAAAAAGTGAGCTACATGTGGTTGGACACCCTGTAATCCCAGCACACTGGAAGGCTGAGGCAGGAGGATCGGAAATTGAAGACCTGACACCACATGCTGTGCCAGGCCTAGGAAAATTAGCAACTCAGGGAGGCCTTGTATCACAATAAACAACAGAAAGCAAGTTGGGGATGTAGCTCAGTATAAAAGCTTTGGATTCTGTCCTCAATGCTGAGAAAGCAAGCATGCAGGCAACTAAGGAGAGAGAGAAAGAGGAAGAGAAGGGGGAAGGGAGAAAGAGAAGGAGGAGGAACGTGCATGACAACTCGCCTCACATACTACTTTATCAAATATCCTAGTCAGTAACCCAGTCAGAGGCTGGTGACTTTAAAAAAGGCAAATAGGTAAGTCGCTGTTGTGAATATTCAGTATGCGCTCGGATTTTTTCCTTGCAGTCGTGCTCTGAGGAAGGGAAGGAGAGGGGAAAAGTTCAGCGAGAAGTGGGAAGAAGGATGAGACCTAGTGGGTCACCTGCTCCAGGGCCTCTGAGGCTTCCCACAGGGAGCAACCTGAGCTGTTTTAGATGGCAAGGAGCAGCAGTCTGCCTTCAAGGCCAGCAGCAGTCATGTGAAAGCGCTCTGTTCACGTTAGCATTAACCATGTCACAGGGGCAAAAAGCGAACCACTGACGGGCATTAATTTCTGTTTCTTGTTTCCATTAGATCAGCCTGAAGCTCCAGTACTCACCTAGAGCTGTAATTGTCCAGGTCACAGCCTGGCTGACTCCTGCAAAGTTACTTACAAAGATTTTCATTCCCCAATGCCATTTAGAAATTATGGCCAGTGTCATAATGATGCATTGTTCGGTGCTTAGCACTTTGTGATGACCTGTCTTGAGAAGGATTTTACCTCCATGTTATGAGGCAAATGGGTGAGATTAAGGCTTAAAGAAAATAACCTTTGGAATTCAAGCTCCAGGGAGGGTCCTCGTGAGTGGCAACCTTTACTCATTTCAGAAGTGTCCCGAATGTAGGTCAACAGTTACCAGTGTGTTCCAAACCAGGGCTTACAGGAAACGTGGGTGGAACCAAAGAAAACTCTAGTTGTGTGAAAGCAAAACAATAAAAAGAAAAGTCAACTCACTACACTATGATTCTTTTTCTTTCCTTTTTAATTTTTTCCAGCATAGAGAAGCAAACCCAGAGCCTCATGCATGCAAGGCAAAGGTCCCACCATGAAGCTGCACCTCCTGCCCAGTATCTCACTGGACACGTTTTTCCTCAGTCCTGTCTGGGCCCTACCTGGAGTGGAGGAGCCTGAACTCAGGGCCTTAGTCCAGGAGAGGTCCTCAGAGATACAGAACAGTACATTGCTCTTCTGGCTTCAGTTCTACCTGTATAATCACCAGGTGTGAGCTGGACCCCTGAAGTCATCAGGATGAGCCCCGATGGGCCCAAGTCAAGAGGACAGTGGTATTTACCTTGAGCCAGGGATTGCTTCGGGGCTGCTCTGATCAGAATGGGTACACTACAAAGGAATTCTTGCTCTGAACAGGGATTGCTTCAGGCCCAGTCCTGATCTTAGCATCTTGAAATGTCAACAAGGAAGTTGCTCTCTAGAGAAAGCTGACCCACAGAAGAAGAAGGCAGAGCTGCCAGATTAACAACCAATTTGTGCCAGGCCACGGCTGAGCCACAGCAGGGCCTGGCCAGTGTCGGCTACTTCCCTCACATCCTATGTGGTTCATGTGGCCTTCTGGAAGAAGTAATCATGGAGAACACAAGGGTTTCTAGGTGTTACCCGCCGGGCCAGTAAGTGAGGAAAGCAGTCCGTGGGCCGCAGTGTTTGCAAAGCACTGAATTAAGCAAAGTGAAACAGACTAGATTGGAGCCATTGATAAACAAATGCTCATAATAAGCTCCTGGAAGGGCCACCATGGGAGGCGCTGCACCGAGAATCGGATGATTTGTTGGTTTTCTTTTCTGGGAACTCATGCGTCCTTAGAGGGACAGCTTGTGAAAGCATGCTGAGTCATGAGCAGGTGTTTACACCTTATAGTGGGCTGGGGCAAGCCAGAGAAGACAGAAAATCCTGAGCCTGGAATGTGAGGCTGAAACAAGGGCAAGAAACAGAATCTCCTCCTCTCTTGGGGCCGGCGAGATGGTTCAGTGGGCTAAAGCACCTGCTTAGGAAAGCTCAGGCAACTGCAGGGACTGCAGTTCGATCCCTGGCACCACATGCTGCGCCAGCCCCACCACCAGGGCAGGCTGAGCCAGCCACAAAATAAATAAATAAAGAAACAAACAAACACAACAAGCAAACAAATAAATAAAAATTAAAAAAAAAAAAAGAATCTCCTCCTCTCTGTCGTACCCCAGAGCTCTGGCATTAGGAAGACAGGTTCAGGGCAAGCTCCCAGTTGCTCAGTCATCTTCCAGCACCATAGATCTGCAAGATCCCGCAGATTGTACCCATGCATTTATATATGACATACAGATAAATGATCTCTACAATTTTTTTTTTAATTTTATTTATTTATTTATTTGTTTGCTTGTTGTGTTTGTTTTGTTTCTTTATTTATTCATTTTGTGGCTGGCTCAGCCTGCCCTGGTGGTGGCGCTGGCGCAGCATGTGGTGCCGGGGATCGAACTGCAGTCCCCGCAGTTGCCTGAGCCCTCCTAAGCAGGCGCTTTAGACCACTGAACCATCTC
>PVKN010036050.1:0-11514 GCA_004027915.1 Capromys pilorides | reverse complement strand
TCTTCTTGCTCCCACCCTTGAGCTCTGTCATCAAGATGCAGGCTGCTGAGCAGGAGTGGCCTGCAAACAAGGAAGCAGGCAGAAAAAGACACCCAGCCAGGAGACCTCCACGCACGTCACCGACCTCAGTCCAGAGCTGCAAACTGCACAGGGCGCCCTGTAGCATCTCACCCCGAATCGTTCCCGCTCTCCAGACTCTCCCGTGCATCTTTTGCAGTTGCAGCTTCCGAAGAAGCCCTTGTCCTTACAACACCTTTGCCCACTCCCCATGTCGCCATCCGCAGGTCACCCTGGCATCCACTTTTGCTGTTCTTCCTCGTGGCCCCAGCAGGAGCTGCCACCCCACCCCCATCCCACCCCAGCATAGTAAGACTCACAGAGAGCCATTTGCAGACTCCAAGGCCCTTCCGCCAGTGTCGCCAGCATCCTGAGGTGGGCTGAGGGGCTCCACACCCAGCCCCGGCTCCAACTCCCTCACTCAAAATCAGGCGGGATCCTGTACCCCACTGTGGGACCCTTGCAATGATATGGATCCTCCCTGAGCTTCCAGGCCTCGCCTGCTAACAGGGGTGACAACAACACACCCTCAGGCGCCAGGCTAACAACGTGGATTACAGGAAAAGCTCTGATTTTTTATTGTGCTACTGTTGTCAAATCTTCCCAGTTGTCCTTTTCACTTTACAGAGCCATATAAAAAACAGACAATTCAAAAAATTTTACCTAGCATGGCCATTATTTGTGTTGGAGGAGAAGCCAGAAGTCCCACAGGGTCAGAGCCAGGGAGTAAGGCGGGTAAGGACGCTGTGACGTGTTCTTACGAGCTGCCTTTCCATTGAACAGCTCTTAGCAACAGCATTCACTGTCTTTTGTATCACACTTCGTGAAGACACTCATGAAAGAGCACTTCCAGAACTGCTGCAGAAAGTGGCAAGGATTGGGGCTGGGGAGATAGCTCAGGGGCACAAGTGCCTGCCTGGCAAGTGCAAGGTCCTGAGTTCGATCCCCTGTTCTGCAAAAAAGAAAAAGGAAGTGGCAAGGATGGTGGGATGAGTGTGTTTGAAGTGAAGGGGAGGTTTGTGAGGGGGATTTATGACGATGTGTCTTTATACCAAATCTTTTCTTTCCCCCAATGCATTTGGACTCATAGTAATCCTCCTGTTTTCAGCCTCCCCAGCACTGGGATGACAGGCGTGCGCCACCACGCAAGGACTCAGTCTACGGCTCAATTGCCAGGGAGTGGAGCTGGCAGAGCATGCAGGACCAGGGATGGAGCCCCAGTCCTTGCGCTTGCCTAAGCAGGTGCTTAGTCTGCTGAGTTATCTCACCAGCCCCTTCCGTCCTTTTATTTACACATTCCCAGTAGACAGTATTTTGACCTCACCGTGTCCTCCCATCTGCCTGGACATTTCACGGGAAAGCACAGGAGCCGAAGCCACTTCCCCGGCACCAGGCCTATCTCGCTGGGTCCTGATTTCACACAAACCTGCTTTCAGAGCCTCTGGACAAACTATTCACCTAATTATAAAATACGAGTTTGAACACAATAGGACCCTTTCACTAGGGTCACTCAAAAGGAAGAGAGGTGATTCACAAGGCGTTAACAGCGTTCCGAAATTAGTTCCAGACATTTTTGCCTTCAAACTGTATGATCTCTGCTCTGGTTTGAATTTCTTTTCAGTAAAATATATCAGAATACTAAGTGACCTAGGAGTCCTAGAGACCAGAGCAGGTGGAACAGATACCTTTACTTTGGCCCGGAAGACTTTTGGGATTCGAGGGATCTCCTGGACCCTATAGGACAGAACATTGCACTGACGGGTGGTTTTCTGTCAGGCAGGGCACCAGTTTGACAAAATTTAATTCCTGAACTAAAAGCCCAGCCCCACCTGCTGTTAGCATATGTTTTAGCAAAGGATTCTATTTTCTTAGCTAATTGAGGGGGAAAAAAACCCCAGCATCCCACAGGTTGGGTTGAGGTACACAGACATCTGGGTGATGTCATGAGGGGCCACCCCACCCGAGTGTTGTCCCAGCAGCACGCCATGGGGCCAGGGTCAGAAAGAGCCAGGCCCCCAGCCTGAGCACAGCTAGTGGTTTTGTTTGGCTTTTCAAATTGGAATTAATTACCAAATACAAAAGGCAGAATTCCACAAAAATCTAGTTCTAGCTTTGCTTAGAAACAATGAACACCCAGACCACCTAAGCTGGCAGCTAAGCACGTGGTTCCGCTGACCCTGGCCCCCCACTTCCTCAGGCACCTCACAGCCACACCCCTGAAGCACAGGCATGGCCGTGGGCGTGGACCTCACACATCACCTAAGCTACACAACCCAGCCTCTGTGCCAGGCAGGCCAGGTTCTCCGGGTCTGCGTCTTGGCTCCCAGGGGCTGCCCTTTCCACCCAGATGTGGTGCTCCCAGGGTCTGGACCGCACAGGGCTTCTTCTCAGCCTCAGCAGGCTGTGCTGACCTCTAGCACGCGTGCGTGTTTGTAGGACTCACAGGTACAGTGCTGTCCCCACTGGTCGCTCCAGAGCCCAGCCCACACCAGACCGAGCCCAAGCCAGTGGGCAGCAGAGAAAGGGCAGGCTCCTCCCATGCCTGGCAGAGCTGGCACCAGGTGGGTCTAGCAGTAGAGCAGCCAGGAGCCCACAGGAGGAAGATCACGCTGCAGGCAAAGGAGCCCTGAGAAGAGGCCACTTGTTGCTGGACCTGCTAATCCCAGCTCTCTCGGAGGCTGAGGCAGGAAAGTTACAAGTTCAAGCCCAGCCAAGATAATTTAGCATTTTAGGGAGATACTGTTTCAAACTTTTAAAAAGGACTGGGGATGTAGTTTAGTGCAAAGCCCTGGGTTCCCTTCCTAGTACCATTATAAAAAAAAAAAAAAAAAAGCTCCTGGCTGCTCAGGCCCCTTTCCTCTGGGCCTACCCTTGGCAGAAACAAGTAGAGCTATGCACGGTGCCCTGCCCAGTAAACTTCCCCAATAGATGCTGGTCTGCCAGGCTCCTGCAGGATGCCCCAGGGGCCCAGGGGCATCTCTGAGCAATTGTTCTTTGGAAAGAAACTAATGCCAGCTGGGACCAGAGAAGAGGGGAGGTCAAGGGTCACGGGGAGAGGAAGGTGACCATGTTAGGAGTCCCCCAAACTGCAACGACAATAGCATAGGGTGGCCACTGCTCCTCGGGACCCCAAGATGCTTGGGGAGGGCTGAAGGTCCAGGGTAATGTGGAAATGCTCCCCAGCTTGTCGGGGTCCCTTTCTGGTTCTCGCCTCGGCCCAAGAAATCTAAACTTACAACAATCCTAAAAATTCCCTATTGGAATTCTACCAAGTTAATTCCAATCTACCACTCCCAGCATAACCCATGGTGAAAACAAAGACACTAAAACGTATTATACAATTAATGGGGAGCCAAGGGGCCCTAGGTCCAACCATGAAAGCGGCTTCTAGAACAAAGAGGGCGACCCAGGGTTGCACTCGGGTTTTATTCATTGGGGAAGGGGGAGTGGCTTGTGAAAGGGAATTTTGGGAAGAAGTGAGCTCTAAAGGGGATTGAGGGAAGAAGGTGAGCTCTGAAGGGAATTGTGGGAAGAAGGTGAGCTGTGAGCTGGGCTAGGTAGAAGGCCTGCATTCACCTCCGCCATATTTAGAGATTTATGAAGGAAGTAATTTACATTATGCTATTGGGATAGCATCTAATATTTTGGGGGTCTGGTGCTCCAGCTCTGATGTGTAATCTTTCACGCCCCAGGAAGTCATAGCCTCTATCTCAAGGCTCGATCCCAGCTGACACCGTGGAGCATTGGCTCTTTGTCCTGTTATCAGGGAAACACGTGTGCCATCTTCAAAAACTACCGCTTGCGCCTCGGCTAGACCAATACACACTGCTTAAGGCCAATTGAGAGGATAATGAGAAGTCCTAGCCAGCTCTGTACATTTTGATATGAGGGAATAGGGTCAGGCTCAGTCAAAATGGAGACAGTCGCTCTTCTTTCCAGGAGAGCTGCTCAGGCGGTCCTCCACACAGCTGACCACGCCCTGAGCAAGGGCACAGGAGTCTCAGGGAGCCCTGCCCCTCCCCGAAGAGAAATCCCAGCCCTGCCTCTATGGAGTGAGTGTAATCCTCAGTGGTGCCCCAGCCTGTGCTGTGCCCTGGCCAGGCCCGGGGGGTCTAAGAGGCCTTTGCGGGGGCTGCTCCTGGCTGAGCTGGGCTGAGCCCCGCAGGACCCTCCTTCTCCAGCCCCCTTCTCCAGGGCCTTCCCACTGCTGACTTCTGAGGTCCCAACAGGGCCCATGTATGTGTTTCTGGATAACCTTAGGTCCCACCTTAAGAACCATTTTTTAGTCTTACTTTTTTAGTACAGGGGATTGAGCCCAGGGCCTTCACACTGAGCTACATCCCTAGCCATTTATTGGTTGTCTTTTGAGACAGTCAAAATTTGGTCTCACTACGTGACCAAATTGTCCCAAACTTGTGATCCTCCTGCCTCAGCCTCCTAGAGTGTTGAGATTACAGACCTGAGCTACCACGTTCAGCTTTTACTGAGAAAACCATCGCTCCTGCATCTCTTTCCTGTCATTGCCACTGGCTTAGGCATTGGTAGACGTGGGTTTTCATTCGCTCCACGCTTTGAGCCCCTCTTTAAACCCAACTCTGTTGTGTCTGCCCGCTGACCTATGCCCTCAGAGCTGGCTTGTTCCTCTGTAAACCCCGAGAACTGACATGGGCATAGGATGAGCTGGCGGTGCCCCCACAGGCCACAGCTCCCCCTCTGCTCCATGGCCTGCTCCATGCAGGGCCAGGCTGGAGGGGGACACCTCAGGATCTATGGGTGTCCATAGATGGGCCAGAGGGTGTGTTTGTCCCAGCCCTGAGTCCCCCGTCCTGCACCCCACAAGGTCTAGCTCTGAGCACAGCTCCGGCAGCCTGGCAGGAATGCACCCACAGCCTGTGTCCCCCGGGAGAGTGACACTTCAAGAGCACGCACTCTGCCTGATACCCGCCTCGTGAGAAGCGTCACGCAGCACTCCCAGCCCCTGGGGGCCCAGCCTCTGTGTCCACCAGGAGACGGAGACGCCCTCCCATGCCCTCCTCCTGACCCCAGCGGCCTGCCTGGACCCCGAGGGCCCCGGCCCAGCCCCAGGGTTCTCTGGTGGCATGTCTGCTCCGCCACCTCTACACCGCGCTTCCCTCCCCTCCTCCACCGCTGTCCACCTCTCCGAGCCTGGCTCTGTGGCAGCAGACCTGACTTCTGCTGGTGCCTGACTTAGGAGGCTGCAGCCAGCTGACCCACCAACCCTCCAGGCCTCCCCGGGACACCTCATCCTGATGCTTAAAGGGACCCCAGCCTGCTACCACCCTCAGTCTAAGCTCCCGAGACACCTGTGTGGGGTGCACCTGGCATGTCTTGAGCAGTCCACATATCACTGGGTACCTGAGCAGGGACGGCCACACCAAGACCAAAAAAACACACAGTTCTGTGAGATCTGAGGCCAGTGCAAATCGCCACCATAAGCATGTGCAGCTGTCACAGTCCCTGGGCTGCGACGAGGCTGAAGAGAGGCAGGAGCCATAGAGAGAAACAGGCGCCAATAAAATGGCAATAAATGGTGGGCGGCGAGGGAACTCGCTTCTGTGTAGTTCCAAAACCTTGTTTAAGTGCTTTTATTGTTTCTGTGTGAGAGAACACAAATGCTGCTCTGAAAATTGCCTCCGCGCAGGCCTCGTCCTCTGTGGGGAATCCTTCCACTCCCAATCCCACCCCTGGTGCCACAGAGCCCACAGTCCCCACTACCCCCCCACATGTCCCTTGAGCTCCGCTGCCCCTCAAACTGGACACTGTCCCTCCATGCTGGCCATATAGCAGGCATGAGGTGACACTGGATATCAGGGCTACCCAGGGTGGAGAGAAAGCAGCTTTTCAGCCTCAAGAGAGCAGGCGTGTTGCTGAGCAGATCTTTGCAGTACAGATAAACTACCTTTCCGTTTTGGTTGTGTTTTGTATGTATTTTTTGAGACAGAGTTTCACTCGGCAGCTCAGGCTGGTCTTCAGTGTACGATGCAGTGCAGGTTGGACTCGCACTCATGGCAATCTTCCCGCCTCAGCGTCCTAGTGCTGGGATTAAGGCATGCACCACCACACCCAGTTTAGACATCTAGGAAAAGGTACTGATTTCACCAGAGAGCAGTTAACCAATAAAAGCACAAAGGCACAGGACATCGTGGGAGGATTCTTTTTCCGCAAGGGCGGGAAGTGGTGACTTACCTGCCCTCAGGTGGCCAGCACCACCCCTTTGGAGTTTTGTGTTACATAATGATAGCGTGGAGCTGGGGAGATAGCTCGGCAGCCTAAGCACCTGCCTGGCAAGCTCAAGGACCTGGGTTCAATCCCCGGTACTGCCAGCACACTCCTGTGATCCCAGTGCTGAGACGAGCCTGGAAGCAGTAATGAGACCCCAAGCAAGGTAACCCAGTGGGGGGCTGGGTAAAGCCTGAGAGCCCTACACGCTCTCCAGAAGAGGTGCTGCCTGTGGGAAGGCGACTTTCTCGTCTTGATGACTTCTGTCACCCAGCTGGCCCTGCAGGCAAGGAGCCTTAGCTAGAAGCAACCAGCCCCTGAGCAGGCGAAGGGAAAGGAAAGATCCCTCCTGCTCCCTGCGCCTGTGCCCATCTGCCACCAGCAGTGGCTATATGGGGCTCCCAGGGACAGACCCTGTGTCCCCCCAGCGTCCATTGTGTCTTCCACATCTGCTCAGGTAGTGCGGCCTCTCCGTGGCCCCTTTTAGAGCCAGGTTGGTGTGCACCACAAAGGAGAAGCACAAGCAGTGCCTCGAGGAAACCTGCGCGGGACCCTTAAAGAGGACTCTCGCCCAGGACCCTTCGAGTGTTACTTCTCCCCATTTTACAGAAGGGCAAACTGAGTCACGGGGCAACTTAGTCCCTACCCATGTCTTCTAGCTGGGCCCCCTGAATTATGCTTTTCTGCTCTTTTGTTTCCAATTCTGCCTGCTAGGTCCAAAGCTCAGAGTCCCCAAGGGTTCATTATAAGAGAAAAAGGATGAATTACTCCTGAGATTTATATTCTACCTGAAAACTTACCCTTCATTAAACTTGGGTATACTTTAAGCTTAGCTGAGTTGACAAAAATATTTATTCTTTTAAAAGTAAAAAGTGTGAATTTCTGTGTGCGCAGCGGGGGCCATCTCACCTCTCAGAGCTGTCGTGGGCGGGCTGAGCCCCCACAATTCCCAGCTTCATCTTCTCTGCTCCCTGACTCCACCACTGACAGGTCCAACCGCATCGCTTTCAACTGAGCATAAACGTGGTGATGCACACCTGTGACCCCAGCACTCGGAGGCTGAGGCAGGAGGATTGCTGTAAGCTGGGGGCTACACAGTGGGTTCGAGGCCAGCTTGAACCACACAGCAAGACCCTGACTCTAAAAACAAACAACAAAAATAATTTAGCGTGAACAGCATCACGTGCAGCTGCCAGGCTGGGCAAATAGGAATGAAGGGTATCCAATTCAATTCAGATTTTAAATAAACAAAGAATAGTAGTCTTTGAAGCATAAGGAGGCACCATGCAATCTTCGGGGTGTACGTATCGTTTACTGAAGAACACCCCTGATAACCTCTGGCTTGCCTTAGCTGAGCAGCGGCTGACCGGGGCTTCATCTGCAGCCACTGCCGGCTCTGGGTTCAGAAGGCCACAAAGGCCGAGACACATGGCCACCGTCTTGCCCCGCCTTCGCTAATGCTGTTCCAGAGCCCTCTGTCTCTCCCCTCCCCTGCCCTCGAGTCCTCTGTCACCCTAACGACCTCTGTCACCGTGGGAGGGGCGCGAGCTCCAAGGCGCAGCTCTAAAGAGGAGGCATCCACAGCTTACTCGCTGTTCAGGAGCCGTCCCAGGCTGCACTCGGCAAGCCCGCGAGCGAAGCCCTAAGACCTGGTGCCCCGAAGCTGCAGCCGCGCCCCGGTCCTAGACCCACATCCACAGGCCTGCGGTCTAGTGTCGCCTGTGCTCCCCAATTTGCTGGGCGGTTTGGGCAGTCACTTAACCTCTCTGAGCTTCAGCTCCTCGTCCCTAGGGTTGAGCTCCTGGAACCTCCGTCTCTGCTCTTTCCTTTGATGGCCCCAGGACTGATCTCCAGCGGCCCAAGAGCAGTGGTCCAACTCTTCCCCCTAAGCTGCGGGCAGAAGCGCCTCTGTTCTCCACAATGGCTACACTGCAGGACCAGGCAGTAGCTCAGCTTCTGGACATGATCTTTTGTCTTTATTTATTTTCTTTTTCCCCTTTGGGCTCAGCTGTCCCCACTGATCCCCCTGCACCGTGAATCAGTGACAGGGACTTGATGACGAGCTGCAAAAACTTCGGCTATAATAAATCCAATCATGGTGGAGATCTCTTTCCAACCAGAATATTCTGAGCCCAGACAATGGCCTGTTTATCTCAAGCCATATTCAAAACAAAAGAATTCCAGGTCGGCAAAAGGATTCTCCAGGTCCTTAGCGTTGATTGCAAAAGGATTTAAGTGCTATTTAATGACAGATTCCAGGCAGGCAGGGGGGAGATAAACAAACCTAAGATTGCCCCCAGGAAAGGCTGTGACCTCCCATGGGGCTTGTGCCCCTAGTGACAGCGTGAGACAGAAGCACCCCAGGCCTGGCTTAAGAGGACAGTTGGGTAAATATTTGGGCAGGGCTGGCTCCCACTGCAATAGTGACAGAGCCGGAGACCAGAGGAAATGGCCCTCCCTGTCTGCCGGTCCCGGTGATCCACTTTTATAAACATCCAGGCAGGCAGGCAGGCACGAAAGGCTCCGGGGCTTTGCAAGCACGTTTCGTCTTCTATGGTCACCGGAGTCCCAGCTCCTAGAACGGGTGGCAGAGGCTGCAGGAAACGGGGCAGGGAGGGGTCTGGAGCCAGCGTCTAAATTTAACATGCAGTGGCTTTTAGGCCGAGTAGATAAAAAATAAATTCCAGGGCTTGGAGCTCTTATCTTTGTTTACCATTTCCCCAAACAGCGAGTGAGCTGCACTCGACTCTCTGACTAGAAGGCTGTGTTATCAATGAGATACGCACAGGAAGGAGGGACGGGCGGCTGGGGGCTCCACAGGGCGGTGGGCTGCGGTCTGCCTTCCCATGACATTTGCTTGGCCTGGCAGAGTGACCAGGATCTGCTGAGGTCACCAGGCTGCCCCTGGGTGAATGGGGAAGGGCGATGATGTGTCAGACCAAGTCAGAGCCAGAAGGCAGCTTAGGATCAGCCGCCTCCCGCCTGCCTGCTGAGGAGGGGTCTGTTAGAACCACTCAGATGCTTCCTCGCCACCTTTGAAAGTCTCCGTGGGCAGGGCTCAGTCCAAATTGCAGTTCCATGGAAATCCTCCCCGGATGGGGTCACAGTCTCTCCGTACTCCTCCATCTTCTGCTCCCTGCCTGGTGGGGACCTGGAGGTGCACCATCCTCTGCTCTGTCACCTGCTGCCCCAACTGCACACCTGTGACCAGAGCCATCCTGTTGGGCTGCCCCCCCCCCCACCGACAGCTGACAGCATGCAGTGTCCCAGCCCTGAGCCTCTGTTCCCAAGCAGGAGATGACCAAGACGCTGGCCAGGGTCCCTTCCTTTCCAGCAGCCTGGCCATCCTTTCCTGTGTACCACCCCAGGGTCAGTCCCGGGCTCTGTGCTTGTCCTTCTCACCCCCATCCCTGAGGACACGGCCACCTCTGTGAGGCAGAGGTCATCCCACTTCCAGGCAGAAGTCACTGTCCCCAGTGGCACAGACTTCCTCCCCCCTCCTTCAGCCACCCAGGAACAAAGCCTGGGGACACTTTTCCCTCGGTCATTGCTTGACCCTTTTATCCCCAGCCCCTCCCCTGGTGCCTCTTCCTCCGGTCCCCAGGCTGTGCATGGGATGCCCTGAGGACCCTTGAAAACAACACCCATTCCTGCACTCAGTCCCAGCCAAGCGCGCCTGTTTGTCCTGGGCAGGCCCAGGTCGCAGTGGAAGTTCCCCTCGTGTGCCAGGGCTGCTGCACTAACTTCCGGTCTCGCTGAGCTGCTCCTCAACTGGCTGTTCAATCATTCCAGGGATCACCGTCGGATCACAGTTCCCCTTCATCAGAACCTGTCAGGGCTTCCACCATCCTATAAATCTTTGAATAAATAGTTCAAAGATTTGGGAATGATTCCCCAAATACACAGTAAGTTCTGTATGCTTGAGGATCAGACCTTGTCTTCCCTCCACCAGCAAAATGCTGCCCAGCACTGAGTGAAAACATTTCAGCAAATGAAATGCAGCCCACTTCTGCCCCAGTGCAGAGAAGGAGCCCGGGAGATTCAACCACCGTTTACTCAGGGGCTCATTTCTCTAAGCATCAAACACAGTCACCTGTGAATAGCCCATGCTAGTGTAGACAGCCAGACCCTCAGTATCACAGAGCAGCAGATCATTCGAAGACTTGAATCTATTTGATGCCAAAACGCATTTTTGCTTAGGAGAGCTTGCGTCTGGTAATTGAGACAATTTTTTTAAAACTAGGTAATTAGGTATGTCTTATTTGTTCCTACCCTACATTATAGGAATAAATAACTCAGCTCCCAAAATAATATGTTGTTTCCTCCTCTTAACTCTTTCCTGGAACCTAGAGAATGGTTTGATTTCCCAGTGTTGAGGGGACAGGGACAAGATGGGATGGGGTGGAGGCAATAGAGGGAACTACGGGGTCAACAAGTTGTTTTCTAATGGATTCATTACCATCCTGGGCAACATGGACAAACCATTTATAAACTGTGCAGACTAGTTCCTAAAGCTGAGTACAGACAGGGCAGGAGGAGAGAAGGTTCCAGACTGGCCTGAGTCATGTATGGAGACCCTGTGTCCTAGCCATTTTCTCATTACTAGTGTACAATGCCCAGCACCCACGAGCGAGAGGAGCGAAGCCTTATTTGGGCTAAGGGGTCTTGCAGTTCTCAGTCCATAGCCTGCCACCTGCAGGGCAGTGACAGTACAGTGGAAGGGCACAGGAGAAAAAAGCCGCTCACCTCTCAGCGGCCAGGAAGCAGGGAGCAAGGGAAGGAGCCGCCTCCGCCCAGCAGCGCCACTCCTAACGGCCACTGTGCTACTGGGCTCCCAGTGGCCGAGTCCATGGAAGGAATAGCCCCCCACAATCCCACCACCTCTGAAAGCCCTGCCTCTGAGCCCAGGAGGCTTTGGGAGATGCATTCTCCACCTCAAGTACAACCCCTGTCTCAAAAAGAAAAGAGGAAGCAGGATACATGGCACACGCCTAGAATCTGTTGACCACACTCAGGCAAGAGGATTTCAAAGTGGAACCCAGCCTGGGTAATTTCTCAAGATCTTGTCTCAGACATAAAAAGAGCTGGGAATGTGACCCAGTACAGGAGGGGCTTGGGTTCAATTCCCAGTACTGCAGAGAAGGAAGAAGGAAGGAAAGAAGGAAGGAAGGAAGGAGGGAGGGAGGGAGGGAGGGAGGGAGGGAGGGAAGGAAGGAA
>PVKN010036049.1:0-11510 GCA_004027915.1 Capromys pilorides | reverse complement strand
CCATCTTACTCAAACTGCAAGGTTGCCTTTAGATCATTTTACAAGAAGTAGTAGAATGGGTTCATGGCACAGCTGCACCCAGGCTTGAAGAAACAACTGCTCTCTATGAACTAATTTGAGATATAGAAGAAAACACACACCTTCCAACTGATTTTGTGATTGAAATGTGGGCTTGATCTTAAATCTGACAAACCAGTAAATATATATGCCTGACAATAATCCAGCCTAGAAAGTAAATGATAAGCAGGTCTGGCTAATGATGGTAGTGAACTCATGGTGCTTCCTGGGCATCACTGTACTCTTTACATACTCAATAATCTCCTTGGGCTTTTTCAGAGCGTTACCTTAGAATTATTTTCCTATCCTTTCAAGTTCAAATCATTTCCCTATTTATAATGTCAGAATATTTCCTTGTCAAGGGTTCAAAGTCATCTTCTTATTCCTTTGATGTAATCAGATGTTTTAGAGGGTGAATATTTCTTGCACATTGTGGGGTAAATTATTCAGGTCTACAGATTTGAAGACATGCAAAGTAATCAAGGGAAACCTTACTTTTTCCTCCTTTGTTTCAAAACACAGTTCTCCGATCAGATGTTTTATCTAATCCTTTTGAGTCCTACTGATATCTATTGTACCAGGAAAAAATGGAAATTGAGTATAAAATTTCAGAAGTGGAAAAGCTATTACATCAATCCCAGACAAAGAAACAAAAGAGAAATTTAATCTGTCCTGCTCTGTGTGAGACAAATACATTGAACTATATCAAAGACAATACTATTAAACGTTTGCATTACGTACTAATAATATTATGTACTAACTCTGCTTGTTCTGAGTTCATGCTTATATAGAATAGACTCTTCATAATAATTGGATTTTTTTGTAGATTGCTCTATAGATGAAGAATATATTTATTAGAAGATCCAAATCATTCACCATAAGTTAACAAATGAGCATCCTGGTTTACACATCAGATCTTGTTATTAGGCATCATTTAGAGAGAGAGACAGAGAGACAGAGGCAAAGATACAGAGACAGACAGAGAGTCAGAGACTTCTTACCATGCTGCTAAACCTCGTTCTTGGAGTGTGGCTCCTGGAGATCACACTGGGGTCCCCTCTGAGGCCTCTTTGGACACTCATAACCATTCTCCATGGACAGTGTTGACTCCATCTTGTTGCTAGTAGCCTATGAACACCTGTTCTGTGAACATGTTCTACCTCTTCATTTACAAGGCCAGACATAAGCACAGCTACATGTCACAAGGCAGTTACTACTCACAGTGGATCTCTTTTTCCTAAGAGCAAAAGTGGAAAGCTTTCCACCTGTTAACACCTGTGAATCTTCTGACATGCTCCGTGAACAAAGGCTGCTATTTCTTCTTCAGGCACATGACATGAAAATCCATTTTTACAGCCACCCAGTGAAATATGCAGCTGTTCAGAAAGCTTCAGGTATAAAGAAAGATTACAATAGACTTCTTTCAAGGATTCTTCAAATGATGATGTCCAAGTTAAGAGTTTGATACATGTTCGAAGGACTGAACTTGAGCCATTATAACAACTAAAAAAAAGAGAGAAAATGCTTAAAATCTCTCTTACTCATTTTTAAAGATGGTTGTAAAATACAATTATTGAAAAATACTATTTCGAATTACATCATGATTAAGGAAGTCTCTGGAAATAAAGATGCTTAGCAGTTTTGAATTGCTCTCTAAAAAATCCGTTTAATGGATTTAAAAATTATTTTGTACTTATGTTTTAAAAGCACGCATCTCTGCTCCAGTTGACAACATAAGTACTAGGCTCTGGACAGTCAAAATCTGAAGTGACTAAGTCAGTGTTTCTTAAATAAGAGCAAATTGGGCCTGCCACTCCAAATCATTGCTATCTCCTCCAGCAAGATTATATCAGCACTCACACTGTCAGTGAGAAAGTCATCTCAAACCTGTAAATAGCCGGTTTAGATCCAGTAGAGATAAAACCAGAAAGGGTTCCCATCATTCTGGTTTTTGGCCAGCCTTTAAAAAATAGAGAATATTTTAGACCTCAGGTGTTTTACCCCTTGAACACATTTAAGAAGACAGCAGGACTCTAGTTCCTCTCTGTCCCTAGTGCAGCTCAAAATAACAAAGCCCATGTCCTTGTTGACCTCTTAAGGTGAGTCATTATTATGTTTCGTACCTGCTGGTTTTTTTTGATCTCTGACCTCTTGATATCTGACTTTGACCCTGCTTGTTTGTACTAGATCTCTGTTTCTTTAGACTCTGGGTTGTCCCAACAGATTTAATTTGGGTTATGTTGCTGACTGGCTGTAAGCTGGGCAATCCTAATTCTTGCTTTTTTTACAAAGCTAACATTCAGCAGTTTACTTGACTGAGAGGGACAGTAGGGAATATGTACAACTGCAAAAGTCAGAAGAAAAGGAGAGAGAGAGAGAGAGAGAGAGAGAGAGAGAGAGAGAGAGAGAGAGAGGAACAACCGCATAAGACAGCTAAATAAAAACAAGGGAATTGAGGAACAAATGCATTTGCTACTCCTTATTGGCCATCCTGAACACTGAAGTAAATTCTAATTAGGTGTTTACTTCCCTGCCAAGAATTTTATTTCAGTCCTCAGATTTTGCTGCCACCTGGTGCTAAAATGTTCCAGAAAGTGATGACTAAATAGTTTGACAAACCCCAGAAAGCATAACCTAGACTCACAGACAACACAATTTAGGATGCTGGATATTTAACATAATAAGTAAGAGAGAAAATATAGAAAAATAAAGATAAATGGCTTATATAATAAATATGGTATACCTACAATACATTTATAAAGCATAATATTGAATCAATATGTTTCTGAGATATGACTATGTCTTAGAAGTATGATATGTATAGTCCCCATTAGCGCTTTCACTCTTTTTTCTTTTTTTGGTATATGATGTAGGGTTTCACTATACAGCTTGGACTCATACTGATCCTCCTGTTTTTCATCCTCCCCAACCCTGGGGTTATAGGCATGCTCCACACACCGGGCATGGTGAATGGCTCAGCCCACTCAGTGGGCAGGACCAGCTCAGCACATGGTATAGGAGACTGAACCCAGCTTTCTGTTCTTGCCTAAGCAGGGTTTAGTCTGCCGAGAGGAGCAAACATTCTTTTCAGTAAGGAAGACCACTAACTGAGAAAAATTATTTGCTTTTAATAAATATTAAGTTAATTTTTCTGCCATATTTGAGAGTCAAAGCTCTAGGGCCGGCAAGATAGCTCCTCTCTCCTAGCCTTCAGGACTTCACAGCTAAGGATGAGACATCGTAGAGCAGAAGCACATTACCCCTGCTGTGCTTGGCCCAAATTTTTCATCCTGAGAATAACACCATCATTATGCTAGAAATTGTTACTTTTTCCCTACACCATTTTTAGAGTAATGTGTTGTAGAACAAAGCATGAAAATGAACCCTAGTTAATGTCTTCCTCACAAATTTCAACAAGTCTAAGATGGTGAAATTCCAACACCCCTCTCTGTTCTCCATATGTTTTTGCCATCCTGAAGCATCTTCCATAAGCAGAGTTGAATTAACCATCATTTCTTCTGTTTCTGAGGGTCTTATTTCTAGCATCCCAGAAGTTAGACCATTAATCTCAAAGATTTTTCTCTCCTTTTCTTTCAGTAGATCTGAAACTTTATTGTAAGTAGTTTTTGTCTCACTAATTTCTGGCCCCTTTCTCACGTTGTTTATTCTGAGCTTATTTTATCATCAACCTCTGGGATTCACAGCTTCTTTGGACAAATGACACTGGGATTTTCACTTCTTATGAAGAGAGTCCAACTGTCATGTCTTATGCCTAGATGTCCCCGCAAAACCTCAGCCCCATGCCCTTGGTAGGCAGAGCATTTGAAAGGTGATTGAGTCTCAGGGGCATTATAGCTAAATGCAATGTCAGGTAAGGTCTGGTTGAAAGAGGTGTGCCACTGGGTGTGTTGAAATCAGCTAAATTAGATAGAAATATTATAGGTAGCCGGGTGTGGTAGCACATGCCTGCAATCCCAACACTTGGGAGGCTGAGGCAGGAGGATTGGTGAGAGTTTGAGATCAGCCTGGGCTAGAAAAGTGAGCTCAAGGCCAGCATGAACTGCATAGCAAGACCCTGTCTCAAAAAAGACAGAAAAAAAAAGAAAGAAAGAAAGAAAGAAAGAAAGAAAGAAAGAAAAAAGATTATAGTCAGTCGGACAAGGCTAGGCCTTCAAGGAAACAACATGGAAGACAAGGTGACTTTGCATCTTTGCAAGAGACAGATATTCCTGTTATGGGCCAGACCTCAAGGCAAAAAAGTAAACAAATGCAGTCACATACTGTATTGGGGATTGATATTATATATAGGTATCTATCACCTTGAAAGAGTCAGAAAGAGTTGCTGACCCAATTCCAAGGAAGAGCCCTTGTTCTTTATTCATGTCTGCTTGAGCTTCCTCATTTGGTCCTGGATTTAATCAATTTTACCTGAGCAATGGTGCTTATAATCTCATTGGCTGACCATAGTTTTGTTCCATCTCATGCCCACCTAAATGAGTTTCTATGTTCTCTGCCTTAGACCTGCCTCACAACATGATTTTACTTTATAAAAATTCTCTGGAAGAGACAGATCAGGAGGCAACCAATTGGGGTCCCCCTTTTGTCCCTCTCTCAGACAGGAGCTTTCTTTTCCCCCAATAAATATATTCTGCTCTTAACCTCCAATGTTCTTAAAATTCATTCTTCAGTTTTAGAGAGCACAAACTTGACCCAGGAATCTTTCAGGTTGAGACTTTCATTTCCCTATGTCAGTGTGACCAGGGAGGGTGCATCTCCCTTCTCTGGCTGGCTCCTGGATGCCATGACGTGAGCGTCTTTCCTCCTCTGTGTCTCTCTGTCACGCAGTTCCTATCCTAGAATCAGCCAACCATGGACTGTAAAAACAAACCAAGGTAAACCTGTCCTCCTTTAAGTCATGGGTGTCTGATATTTGTTCCAGCAATGAGGAAAATGACTAGGTCACCAAACTACTCATAAGGATGTGACCTCAACTTCTGGTGCAAACAATTATGTTGTGGATAACTCAATCTAACTATTTTTTAGAATACTGAGCCTTAATACCGATATAACAACAATATGTAAGATTTACTGAGATGCTGATATGTGCCAAACATTGTTCTAACTTTTTTTTGTACCACTTTCAAGCTTTCCAAATACACTAGCCCTTTTCCCATTTTAATACGAGGAACAGAAAAACTAGGCACCATGCTAAGGCTTGGTGTGAGTAGTGTAAGCTTGTAAGTAGTAGAGGTGGACTTCAAACGGCAGTGTTCTGTCTTTAGATCCCATGTTTTTAATCCTATGGCCCAAGTACAGAGCATTAAATATCCAATTTTCTTTAAAATTTGAGACAGGTTCTCACTAAATTTCCCATCCTGCTTTTGAACTTGTGGTACCCTTGCCTTAGTTTCCTAAAGTGTTAAGATTACAGGCCCAGCATAAGACTAGTGTTTTAAAAGGTTGCTGCAGTGTACTGTGAAGATCCTATATGTCCTTTTGCTTTTCTCTGGCTCACAGCTTCCCCCTTCTATGAGTAAGGGCACAAATGTCTCCACAGGAATAAGAACTGTTTCTAGAACATCCAGTTTAATTCTGTATGAGGAAAATGAACATTTCTGAAAGAAACAACGAAGTCTCTATATGCAGTTTTTAGTTGTTAAATTTCTCCAGGACAATTTATATTATAGGATAGACACTTCTTAAGATGAAACATTCACCTTTAGGTTACCACCACACATCTTCCCAAGAGTAACAGGTGGAAGCTTGTTTTATATTTGTATAACTGAGGGACGATTCATGGCTTTATCAGCCTGAAAACAAAGAATGATCTGTTTCAATATGTCTTCTCATAGGGCAGAAGCTGCATGCTGCTCTTTACTAACAGTGCTTTGCATTGTTTTATTTCCTAATGTCACTGGGGTGTAACAGGCTTCCTGGGAGTAGCTGCATCTCTCTTACTGAGCCTTCACCTAACATCAACATTTTTCCAGTGTAAAACTATGGCTTCTCTTATATGATAAACTGAACATGTAAATAAAGAGCACAAACAAAACATAGCTAATAGCAAGTAAGGAAATGTATCTTTTTCCAATGAGAAGATTACAAAATGAGGGGAGGGGGAAGTAAAAGAAGGGGAGGGGGTAAAAAACAGAATTGAAATGTGTTATGTGGGGGCTGGGGAGATAGCTCATCAGTCTAAGCACCTGCCTGGCAAGCGCAAGGATTCCAGCCATACTGTGCTGGCCATGAAACCAGGTGTGGTGGAACACACCTATAGTCTCAGTGCTGGGGAAGCTGAGATAGGAGGACTACTATGAGTCTGAACTGTGTAGTGAGATCCTGTATTGAATATATATATATATATATATAATGTGAAAGAAATGAAAGAAATGTGTTATGTACATATATCATTCCACACAAGAAATGTATAAACCTTACTAAACACACACACTTATAAAACCTACTTCTTCTACAAATGGATGAGAAGAAGCAATTTTATTGAAAATTCCAAGGGCCCAGTGGAAGAAGTTTACATTATAAAAGCCTATTTCAAAAATTAACAAAAATTAGCTTAAAGATTTTCCTCAGTTCTTCACTATGGATAGGTAGCATTCATGTCTCTTCAAAACTGCCCCTCATGATGTCTCTGTACACTTGTGTGCTTCAGCCTCTCATCCCAGGTCACCATGTGAACCCCATTGCATGCTTTCCTTTCTAGTTTCCATTCTTAGTCTTTGCTCAGCACTCTTGTTGGAAGAGAGAAGAATTTGTACAGATTTTGTTCTCACTCAAAGAGCTTCTAAAAAGTTTAAATTGATTTAAAACCCTACATGAAGAAGAATAAACATAATGTATGTGAAAGAATAAAAAATGGGGCTGGAAATATAGCTCAGCAGACTAAAGCACCTGCTTTGGCAAGCTTAGGCAAGCACAGGGACTGTGGTTCAATCCCTGACACTGTATTATGTCAGCCCTGTCCCCAAGGTAGGCTGAGCCAGCCAGAGTCTGGGCATAGTGGCTCATGCCTGTAATCCCAGTGCTGGGGAGGCTAAAAGCAGGAAGATCACCATGAATTCGAGCTGCATAGTGAGACCCTGCAACAACCAAATACGTTTTTTTTTTTTTAAAAAAGAACAAAATATAATAACAATGCACAAAACCCAAGGGCCTGGTATGTGCTGCATCAACCTGGTCTAGCTGGGAACAGGGCTCCCAGTATTTCCTTTACTTTGTGAGTTTGGGTCAGAATTGACTCCAAAGGGGAATTTGCAGCGGTATAGAACATAGAAGTGGAACCCAACTCCTATACCCTAGAGGTTGTCACAGTCAGATGTATGAGAGAACCGGGGGTTCCCAGTGAATGGTAGCTTGCCCATGCTTTCCTGCAATAGCACTTTTTTCAGCCTGCTTACCATGCTGCAGCTCCAGAGGTGATTTCTTTGCTGAAGCAAAATAACTTGTCCTGTGGTAGCTACTGATGTAGTAAATCTCCCCCCCACACACACACCATGTCTAAACTAAAGGAATTATCTAAATTCCTTGATCTAAGATCCAAAGTTCTTAGATTATGAGAGAATCATAGCTCAGACCTTTTTGAATTTTGGAGCAAAATTACGTCTTTCTCTCCTAATAACTATTCTTTTTTTGGGAAATAACTTTTGGCTTGCCCCGATCTACTACAGGCAACTTGACTATGGGATGGCAAGTTATGTGCAGCCTTAGCTACTCATCACAAAAACAGGAGTATTTCATCATCCAATGGGAGGGATATGCATGCAGTCAACTTCAACTTCTTTAACTGGAGACACAAATAAATTGCAGCAGGGAGTGGCTCCAGTTACTGCTAGCCTCACTCTTCTATTATATTTCCTCTCCTTTGTCAGTCTGCATTTATTTCCTTATAGAGTTCTGTATGACCAGCTGACTGAGGAAGAAAAACATGAGAACAGGTTTATAGTGCTGAAAGAAGCTGAAATTGCATACCTACCACACTTGTGCTACATTCAGGCGAGGCCACAAAAGGTGGTGTGAAAAGATTCTTGATAGATAGCACACTTGGGTAGTTAATATTCCTGGGAAGAGAGATGGTCAGAGCTATCTTTAACATTTTTAACACAATCAAACATTTTCTGATCAGCGACTGATGTTCTGGTTGATTAATGATGAATTTAAAGGAAAGATGATTGGAAAGCCAGAGGCAATGAGATCTGGAAGTAGGAGGATAGAGCTCCCCATAAATGAGCCCAAAACACAATATTAGTTTCTCAGGAGAATACTTTCATAAAAGGATACATCAAGAAGAGAAGATCTTATTTATTAATGAAATAGACAAGATGACTTCTTTTGTGGATATCGGTCAGATGCTTCACCCAGTCACTTCAGTCCTTCCCAGTGTATCCACAAATAGAGTGGCCACAGCCACAGAGTTAGATGCTACCACGCAACATGGACTTTCTATTACCAAATCCAGTTGGGTTATTTTCATGATTGACTCTCCAAGTGTCAACAGCAAAGACCAATGCCACCTGAGATGGGCACTACTCTCTAGGCCACTTAGTTGAGGCTAATTATATTGGACCTTTCTCACTTTGAAGGAGGGATGTTCATTGTTTTTACATAATTATTTACTCATCATGATGTTATGGGATACCAAACAGCCTAGTTTCTAGATCAAGGAACTCATTTTGTAGAGAATGAACACAATATTATGAAGCAGCTGACCTGATACAAATTTTTTTGACCTGATACAATTTTGTAATAACCTTCAAAGACTCAGTTTAGCACCAGATGAATGGCAAAACTCATTATTTGAATCATGTTATGCAAAAATATGGTCTTGCTCTGGTTTTTATTTGGATATTAAATGAAGTTACAGAAGCGTGTATGGGTACCAGGTTACTTGCATTATAGGATAGACAACACTAGATTAGGCTATGTCAACATGCATAAACTGAGAACTGCATTTCCTGAAATTCTATTTTGTTTTGCAGGATTTTGAGTTAGACTTAGCCATGAAAGAAACTTCTGCTGAATTTGGAAGTTAGCTTTACTCTCTAAAGGCTGCTGTGATCAGGTGTGGTGACAAAGAGATGCAGAAGTGTACAGAGGGTTCATCTTGTCATTTCTGTCACTCTTGTTAGCAGTTAGTAAGTCTACCTTAACTTTAAAACCTCCCTTTTGACTTCATGTCCCATTCTATGCCACCCTCTGTCCTTTAAACTAGATGTGCCTATTTCACTTTTGTCCTAGATCTGCTGCTTTCCCTCGGCCATCTCCTGCCCTCTAAAACTTCTGTTCCCATTCTCCCTGTACTACCTTCTTTCAAAATTTGTATTATTGTGATGCATTGGTGGTTCTCAAGAATATGTACACATTAATCAGATATTTCCTTGAATTTCCCATTCATTTGTCTAGTCAATACTTCCACCTGGATGGCAGATAAGCACAGTGCAGCACATCCACAACTGAGCTCATCCTATTTTCCCCTCAAAACTCTAAGTCCTTTGTATGTCTTTGATTAATATCATCTTCCACCTCAGAGTCTAAACCAGACACAGGATCTAAAGGCTTTCCACTTGTCTCCCAGCCTCTTTTATTACTTAGATTTCCTTCATCTCTTTCCTAGAAGAATGAAACAGTCATTTTTCCTGAAGTTGTGAGGTTTGGATTATATAATACACATAGTACACACCATATCGATATTTTGATTTATCTGAGAATTTGGGAAATACATGCAGTTTATGGGAGACATTGCAGCTGATCATGGTCTGAGATGAACAAAAGAGAAAAGGCCTTGCACAAGGTAGACATTTTCAGTATGTTGGGTCTGATGGCAGTGCTATCCATTCCACAAATATCTATTAATTTTTTATCATGCATTGGGAACTGTGCCTTCAGGAGAAGCATCCAAAACAATGATTTGCTGTGTTTTCCCAAGCCCAGAACTGTGTGACAGGAAGGAAGCATAAAAAAAAAAAAAAAAAAAAGATTCATGGCTTGTATGCCCAGGGGACCCTGAAAACTCTTCACTCTCCTCTGGTTGAATGATGTCTTAAACGGCCCCACCTGATGCTGAACATCCCTCCTCCCATGGACACTGTTGCAGTGAAGTTCCTTCCAAGTCCTATTATTTTCTGAGAATAAATTAAGTCAAGAGGGAGAAAAAAGTCCCCATTTCAAAGTCAATCTAGAGACATATGTAGACTGTTGTCTAGATGCATGGATTCTTTTCCGATGACACATAGGACCCACCTCCTTGAAACCTGAATTACATTGCAAGCAATCTCAGTAATGAATTCAGCCCTGTACTCAGCTCCTTCCCAGAACCTCTGGCTTAATTATGAGAAGAAAACCTATTTATTCTGGGACATCACTGCTTTGGGATAAATTCCTGGAAGCCATATGAAAAGCAAAGTTAAGATGTTTCTCAGAGTCTCTTCTCTAGAGTTCTGAGAAAGATGGGTTTCATATTTGGTGTATCAAGTTGCTTTTAATTTCAACTCATGAATTTGCCCCTTGTTTAATTTTCTTTGAATATAGTTCTCCCCATCCATACCAAGGCCTAAGTCGCATTTGGGAGACAAGTCAAACTTTTTTGTTCTTCAGATAGCATCTTTCCCTGAGCATATTCTTTATATATGTTATTAGTAGCAAAGTAAAATGGTAACATTTATATAGCACTTTACATTTACAAAACTTTTTTTCACATAGTTTAGTTCACTTAATCCTAACGGCAACTCAGAGAGGCAGAGCCGTGAGGAACCATAGGCTCAGAGAAAAGTAATTCATCCAAGATCACACAGCTTTTAGATGACAGGCTGTAGGGGCTGATAGATTGTGTCAACTTGAGAAGTTAAAAGCTTGACTAAATCCACTCAGCAATTCCACTTTAGGGTATAGAGGAGCCACCTTAGAGTGACTCATCACTTAAAGGATATATAAGAAAACTGAGGATGGAGTGTTCTATTTCTTCAGAGGTGCTCCAGTATTTGCTGTCAGCTTAGACATCATCTCCTGGCATCTAGCGCAGACTGTTTGACCTCCACCTTGGATCCTTCAGCCTTGTGGTGTAGACTCATCAGCCTTTTATCGCAGACCTGTCAGCCTCCTGATACGGACTTGCATAGCACACTGAAGTGGGCTCCAGATCTCAGACTGAATCCTTCAGTCTCCAGGGTGAAGACGCCCTCTGCACACCTTCTCATCTAACTCTGTGGCTGACATCATAAGCCAATCCTGTAATTTCTTTTTTTTTTTTAAATCTTATTAGATTTTATTTTAAAGAGTAAAAATAGCAGAAACAAAGATAGGAAAACAGTAACAAGCAAGAGTACATATATTACAAGATTTTCAAAACAAGAAAAATTTAACAATGGTTGTATTACGTATTTTCATCATCAAATCTGTTTAGATTAATAGATATAGTTATGTAAGATTGGTCAAACAATTAAACA
>PVKN010036048.1:0-11510 GCA_004027915.1 Capromys pilorides | reverse complement strand
CATATAAATGATTGCACAGCAGAACATGAACATTAACTGCAAACAGTAAAGAACGAAAGCTAGAAATACTATCAAATATAAAAGGTTTTAGAATCAATCCTTTAAACACATTCCATAAATGGTAATATTTAAAAACCATCTTTTTGTTCTTTACAGGCAAGGCCTAGATTTCTAAAAGCAAAACTGAAAAAGAAATTCTGCAAAAGGAATCATTTCCCTACAGTACTTCTTTCTTATAGCCGTAAGCAAACATTCTCAGATTTCAAAAGATGCTAGCTTTTATTCTGAAGTGAGACTGAACATTTGATATCATTTTTTACTGTTTGACATGATCTTTTAGAGATACTAGAAAAAATTATAATAGTTGAAGGTATTAATTCCTCACTTTTGGTCAGGCACTACAATGATAAAGACAAACTTAAGAAATGTGGCTTTACATTAAACTAATCCTGCCTTCCAAAATTACTTAAAATTTCATGAAACCACAGAATCACCTACAGGAGGAGTGCTGTGTTTCAGCTTGCCCCACAGTAGATAAACTGAGATGTGACCAGCAAGCCTCTCTCATAAACAGGTAGGCAAACTTTGATACAACTGCACATGCCCAGTGCTGTAAGCATCAGAATTCTGCTTCTTTACCCTACACATACACACACACACACATACACACAACCTACATTGTAAAAAAATTTACATCTAACAGCTGTAAGAGAACTAAGCAACAATGTTAACACCGCTCCTTACATTTTTGCATAACTAGTAAGAACAATCTTTTCTCCTTAAAATTATTTCTGCTATCACTGACCTGCTCACATTTTAAGGGGAGCTTCTCTAATGTGTTTGTATTCCAAATATTCATAGAAATCAGGAAAAAAAGGCATCACTGCCTAAGTCAGTGAGGTTAACAAAAGAACTACCCTACACTGCATCGTACACAAGCTATTATCTGAACCCACCCTCCTAGAAGAACACGAAGGTCCACCCTGAACCTAAATGTTTCTGAACAGTCCTGGCTGCAACCTCACTTTTGTATCATTCTATCTTATTAGCAAGCTACATTTCTAGGATAACAGTTCTACCAAATATGGGTGGGAAAGTTTAATAAGACAATGTTGCAAATTATGGCCAACCAACATCTTTTTGCCAACTACTTCAAGCATAAAAAATGAGAACCTTTACAAAAATATACACAGACACCACGTATTGGTAGCTGCCCATAACATTAAACAAACTGGACTTTTAAGAGTATCTTCTCTTGGGCTGGAGAGATAGCTCTGTGGCACAAGTGCCTGCCTGGCAAGTGCAAGGTCACGAGTTTGAACCCCAGTCCCACAAAAATAAATAAATAAATAAGTATCTTCTCAACAGCCTATCATTTTAATTATAACCATTGCCTGGTAAAGGGAAACTAACTAATGTTTTGTACACATCATTGCAACATTGTAATCCAGAGGAGACTCATGGTCCCAAGCAAGTCACCTCCTTACCACAAAGTACTCTCACCTCCCCGTGACCCCAGATGTCTTACTCCTTGTAAAACCAGCAGAACATGGGGCATCTTGCCATGTGACCCACTGCAGGCAGGAATGAGGCTCCCTGAGTATAGTCCAGCTCCTTGGAAGTGTTTCTCCTCTATCAGTAGACCTGCAGGCTAAAGCAAGTGAGTGGCCCAGAACTATAATTCTACCTTATGAAGGAGACAGTATTGAACACTGTTCTGCTGCTATGTAACAAGGACCCTCTTCCCCGCCTTTTGGATCAGTCATTTCCTCACTTCCTTGGAGTCTCACAGCAGGGGAGGAGGTACGCCAGCTCTGCAAGCCTCCTTCTTCTTCCAGGAGGGCCTCCAAGGACAATGTTCACAGCCTAGGCTATCAAAGTCCACCTTGTTCTCTCTTTCTTTCTTTCTTTCTTTCTTTCTTTCTTTCTTTCTTTCTTTCTTTCTCTCTCCCTCCATTCCTTCTCTCTTTCTTTCGTTTCTGTTTTTCTTTTGTCTATGAAACCCTAGATGTTAGTTGCTGTTTGCTTTGCAAGTGACGCAGACAGCCTAGGCACGCGTGCTCCTTCAGAATTCCCACCAAGCCTAGGAAGAGAGCACAGGGTGCTGCTGCCTGTGGACTCCAAGGACAGCAGGAAGATCTCCATGCAACAGCTTGCTTTGATGTCTGAAATGTCCTTCTTTGAGAGTTATTCCCTTAAATCATGAACTCCCTAGAGTCCTGAGCCTCAGAATAAACGTCTGAAAGCTCTTCCACGAGTAGATGCTAGCAGCTCCGTTTCCTCCATTTAAATAGGGCTGTGTTTTGATGATGCACCACGAGCTGAAAATATTATAAGTTGAACATGTGTCTACTGCCCCGAATGCCCCAAATGCCTAAGCTGAGCAATGAGCATATTGTACAGAATGCCTGCTTCCCCTCATGGCCCTGTGGTGGCCCTGGAAACTGTGGTTTGCCACTATCGCCAGCATTGTGAGAGAGGCTCGTACTGCACACCATCACCAGCCTGGCAAGAGGTGCAAATTCAAGGCTTAGCTTCTACTGCACATGTCTCATTTTCATACCGCCCTAAAGTCAAAAACTGCTACGTCTAACCCTCAATAGTCAGGAATTGTCTACATTTGTTTTTTATAGGCTAACAGAAATCTACCCAGGCTAGCTTTAAAACATAAATTATATCCAAAGTACACTAGTATTATTTCCCATAACATAAGTGGAGATAATAGCTTGAGAATTGACTCTTGGCATGTTTTCGGTTTCTAGGGAATTCCCAGTTCCAAGGCAACTACTTTCTCAGAGGCCATGTGACCTCATTCTTGCTACTCCCAGTGAGGAAGATGTGAAGCGTGCCTGATCTGCCACAGCCCTCTCACGGCAGGAAATCATCACTTCAACTTCACATCCCCCTCAAAGGACAGGCTGGCCGGGATCCAGTGGCTCGGAGTCCCAATCCCCAGAGCACCTGGCTAGCTGAGCGTGGGTCAGATGTCCATCCTGAATCTGCTCACTGGCTCGGGGAGTGGGGTCACCTGCCAGGCCATGAGACCACTGGGTCAGACTCTCAGAGAAAGAGACTTGCAAGTGGGTCTTCCAAGGATGTGGAGAAAATAGAAAAGCTAAGAGTCTCCGTATAACATTCTGAGCACCAACACCTCCCTTCTTATTAATTCACTCCTCATATCGCTTACAAGGTCCTCAGTCAGATGAAATGTGCTCTAGAAGCACTTGCCCCTTTGCTGGCCTTATAGTTAAGGCAGTTCTGGATGGTACTGTGGAGAGACAGGGTGGGAAGCTTGGGTCAGAGAGGGAGTGCACAAAGATGCTAACAGTTTAGACACTTGGGCAGGATATATGTAACGGACACAGTGACCATGTGGGGTCACCTGCCTGTCCTCCTGTTCTTCTTTCTCCTCTACTTAACTAGAAAAAGTCTGTATTTATCACTTTCCTGTAGGTGGGTCAAAAGACTGATGCCCAAAATTTAGAGGATAGATTTATTTGGTTCACAGTTTGCAGTGGGTTCAGCACATGCGTAGCTTGCTGAAGGAAGAGACAGAATGATGGGAGAGAAAGGTGGAGGACAGCTCTAAGGCAGCCAGAAAACAAGGAGATTACAAACCAGAGACAAGAACTCACCTTCCTGTTCATGTCCCCTCTGACTTGCCTCTTTTGACCCGGTGTGCCTCCAGCCAGATGAACGAGATTCTTGAGGGACATTTTAGATCTACATCATAAGAGAGGCCTTAGGTAGTTAATTCATTTTCTTGTACTATTTTCCAGCTATGAACTGAAGCTATGAAGCTCATTAGGACTTCTGGCTTTGGCTCTTATTGACTGCTAATTCTCAACCTGGTGATCTCCAGCACCACATTCTGTTTAACTTAACATCCTTATCTGACCTTGTAGTTGAACTATGCAGTGGAAGAAATAGCTGCTAACCCCCAAAGTAGCACAGGGGAGCAAGCTAAATAAGAATTTCTTTGGAATTTCTCCTCAGGTTAAAAAAGAAGACTTAAGTTTCTTGAACTTAGTAGCTCAGTGACTGAAAAGTAATGGTAATGCCACCAAAGGGCTCAAAAGTAAATTGTGGAAAAGTAATAAAAACTCATTTGATCCCAGCTAATAAAGGCAGCTCCAGCATGGTAGAAGCCTTAGCACACTTGCCCCTAGGATGTGGCGTGGTCCAAACTTACCTGGGCGTAACTCATGGTTTGTCGAGTTACCCAGTAACATTTAATATCTGCCAAGGCCTTGATTAATGTTTAAAGACACATGAACAAGGCTACATGCTATTTGTCATAATAGCCACTACTCTGTTGACGTGGGTCAGCTTTTTACTCCAGAGCCTTAGCTCTTTTATAAAGATATTATATTAGAAACATAATACGTAACCTTTAGTGAACACTTACTATGTGCCAGGTTCTATTCTATATCACTTCCCTTCTATAATCCTCAAAGTAGCCTAAAATATACATATACTTTCTCCATTTTACTGGTAAGAAAGAAGCAAAGTCTTAGAGAGACTGTGTAATCTTTCTCAGAATCAAGCAGGAAGTAAAGGGCAGAATGAGGATCCAAACTCAGGTCTTTGTGTCCGTAACGGTGTTTCCTTTCATTGCACTGATAGGATATGCCTTCTTGGGTGTGCTCACCGGAGCCGTAGAGAAGATGCCTCATGCTTTGTAGTCTTTAATCCAAAAGCAAGGTTTCAAAAGCCTCTCAGCGCTTTGTGGACCTCTGCTGGTCCACATGGAAAGGAGCAGTTAGTTAATCCTTAATTTGTTTTATCCTCTTTTTTTCATTTGTTTTTCCCTTTTCTCTCTTCTTTCTTACACATTTTTTTCTTTCTTCTAATTTTGCATGTATGTATCTGCCAATTGAACAACTAATTTGAAGACAATACTATGCAATACAATAAATACCGTGGAATTCATGTTATTTGTTTAGTGAAATCTGTATCACTTGTAATTTTCATGTTTTAATACTATTTTGTACTTTCTTTAAAAACTAAAAAAAAAAAGAACCAACTGTTAGAAACACAGGGGCAAGGGAGAAAGCTCAGCAACGAAGCACTTTCCTGGCAAATGCGAGGTCTGGAATTTGATTCCCTATACCACACACAAAAAAGAAAGAAAGAAAGAAAGAAAGAAAGAAAGAAAGAAAGAAAGAAAAAGAAAGCAAGCAAGCCAGATAGCTCAGCAGACTAAAGTGCCTGCTTAGGCAGAATGAAGAGGCCAGGGTTTGATCCCCGGCATGCAATGCTGGCCCCATCCCTGGGGGTGGGCTGAGAAGGCAACTGAGACTGGCTGTGGTGCCTTGTGCCTGTAATCGCAGCACTTGGGAGGGTGAAAACAGGAGGATCACTACGAGTCCAATCTGTACAGTGAGATCCTAAACGCCCTGTAGACCATGTATCAAATACATAAAAAAAGACAAAAAATCACACACACACACACACACACACACACACACACACTCTTTCCTTTCTCTTTCCACCTCACAATACAAGGTATCTAAGATATGCAAGAGAAACTAGTTAAATGGATTCAGGTTAGGGGGATCTTTATTTAGAAAATGAAGTCAAAAGGCAAGAAGGGCCAGTGAGATAGCTCAGCAGACTAAGCACCTGCTTAGGCAAGCACAAGGACTGGGATTTGATCCCTAGCACCACAAGGTGTGCTGACCCAGCCCCTAGGGTGCACTGAGCCTGCAACCAAGACCAGGTGTGATGGCTCACGTCTGTAATTTCAGGGCTGGGGAGGCTGAAAGCAGGAGGATCACTATGAGTTCAAGCTGCAAACAGACTGTACCAAATATGGGGGGAGGCGGGGAGGGGAGTAGGGCAAGAAAATAAGAACTGCTTGTTTAGAATTTCAATTATTCCCAAAGACTTTTTTCCTTCATAAATCTGTCTTTCCCACCAGAGGGCAGTCATCGCATCAGCAAGAACCCCTGCTGGCCTCACGGTAGGACCACCATGTCTAGATTAGGTAGCACAGCTCGCCTCACACTCTGAGCAGACTGCTTCTTTCAAGTCTGAAAATTACAAAGCATGCCTACCCTGCCAGCTACAGAAAGGATCTTATGCTGTCTTGGAAGCCGCCTCTTCATATGGAAGATGAAAAGGGTCAGAGACTTATTGGTCGTATTTGGGAGATGGAAGCCACACACCACGCTCTCAGTGACACAGCCACTAGTATTCTTTAGTGTCCAAGACTTTAGTACTTATTCCAATTAGATACCATCTGGATATCAGTAACCTATTCCCCTCAGCGACTTTTTTTTTTTTCAGCAAAGATTGTAAAGATTAGCCAAGAAATAAGATTGAGGTTTTGGAGAAACAGCAAATAAGTACTGCTTTAGTGTGTAGCCCACTAGTTACTTCGAGGTACTATCAGAAACACTTCTAGGTATTGATCCCTCAGCACAAATCCTTATGGAGAAAAATGCTTGAAGGCTAGGATCAAATTCCACCTTCCCAATCTCCCTGGGAGGTTTGCTCTGTTGTTATACTCATTCTAGAGATGCAGAAATCAAAACATACTCAGTAGAAGTCAAATGCCAAAGGGCACACCCTTAACTCCTGTTCTTAACCAAAGGAAGTAGTAGATCCATTCAGGAGGAGATGGGCCTCAGTAGGAAAACTGGACAGACCTAGGATGGAGAAAGGCTGGTGCTCCAAAAACCAATGTCAAGAAAAGGAAGATGAGGTAGGCAGGTAATTGTGGAAGCTGCCTCATTGCTTTCCTTGGCTACATTACAGTCTCTACTATTTAGACAATAAGCATTGTTTTTAAAAAAATTTTTATGTATGTATGTATGTATGTATGTATGTATGTATGTATGTATGTATGTTATGGCCGGCTCAGCCTGCCCTGGAGGTGGGGCTGGCATGGCACAACATGTGATGCTGGGCATCGAACCACAGTCCCTGAGGTAGGCAATGAGCATTGTTGCTCGAATGAAGGCTACGAACTTTTATTCCGTGAGGTGAAGAGTGGCCCAGCCTGTGAGAGCCCCAGGGACTATGCCACCCCAGATAATCCAACAGAACCCTGGGGCTAAGTTTATGTTAACATGAGTGGGCTAAGGGGTGCCCAAGTCACTGGTCCAACATTGCTTCTAGGTATGCATCTGAGGGTGCACTCTGCCCCTCAGAGGGCGCATACCCTCAGGTGAGATTAACATTTGTATAAATACACTGAGGGGAACATCCGCCCTCACCAATGTGCGTGGAAATCCTCTAATTCACTGAGGGTTCCTGTAGAATAAAAAGTTGAACAAAAAAGCAGAAAAGTGAATCCCCCCACATATGCCCCCCCACCGCAAGCAATGACACCCATCTTCTCTTTCTATGACACACTCAAGTTCCTGGTTTTCAGTCCTTATCCTCTCTTCTGATTCTCTGGCCTCCAGCCCGAGGCTGAACTAGACCACCAGCTTTCCTGGTTCCCCATCTTGCCGCTGTCAGATTGTGGCCTCTGTAATCCCTGAGCCAGGTCCTATAATAATCTCCTCCCATATTTGTATATTTATCTCTGTATATTATTGGTTCTGTTTCCCCAGAGAGCCATAGGAAGTACATCTGCCTAGACTCATCTCTGTGCACAGAAGAGCTGGAATCTACAGAAGCTAACACAGCCTCTGCCGCTGGCAGAGGTTCAGGGCAGGACCCAGGCCTTCAGAAGGAAGAGACTTGGTGGGCAAGTAACCAACCAGGGGAGGCCCTTGTCTAATGCTCGGCTTTATAAATTGTGGCAGTTCAAAGAGAGGAAAGGCTTTGTTTGGGACTAGCTTGGAGATGTGGGAGAGCAGGCAGATCGCCACCAATTATGAACATGCCACAGGGCCTGGAAGCTCACTACCTGCAACACTGGGCCAAAGCTATTGATAAGCTACTTACATTGGTTATAACTCAGTTGGGCAGGGTCAGGGTTGAGCCTCAGGGTGGGTGCCCTCCTGAGCCCAGCAACTGGGAAGGCATAGCACCCATGATGGGACTCCCTCCATTCAAAAGCTCATGGGGGCCCACATGCCCACCCCCCCCCCCCACAGTTGTGGATGAACCAAGCTCCAGCCTAGTGACACCGTTAGACTTCTCATGAACGGTCCTCTGAGGCACACTTATGAATACCTGAGAAGCTGTTTTAACCTGCGACGCATTCAACGCTTTTTTTTCCCTTGTCTCTACCATTTGTGATTCCTAGCTTGGTGCTTTGCTCAACAATAAACAATGAGATACAGGAGCTTATAACTAAGATGCTAGGTGAACCTCATATTCAGAAGGTGTAAGGAAAATTGCTCAGCTGAAGTTGTATAGAAACTATAGGATTTGACAAGTATTTGAGGTGAGCCTGAAAGGCAGATTCTACACCCTGAGACAGGAGAAGGCTGAGGGCATCAGTCTTTACTACCTGTGCCTATTATAGCAAAATCCACAGATTGGTTATTCCCTCACCATTCTGAAGTCTAGGAGTCAAAGTCAACCAGGCTGCATGACAGTAACCACTCTCTCCGGAAAGTCTGTGGGAGAATTTGCCCTTATCTCTTCCAGTTTCTGTTTACACTGAAATTCCTTGGGTGTGACTTTCATCTTCAAGGCCCACATCTTAAGAGCACCCTAGGTGGCTGGGGAGATAGCTCAGTAGAATAAGTGTTTGCCTGGCAAGCACAAGGTCCTGAGTTTGATTCTTGGTACCACCAAAAACAAAAGCCACATTAAATGCACTCTGCTCCATCTTTACAAGGCCTTCTCAGTGTGTTTGTGTCAACTTTCTCTCTCTCTCTCTCTCTCTCTCTCTCTCTCTATCTATCTATCTATATATATATATACATATATATATATATATATATGTATATATATTTTTCCCCCCCAAGGACTCTTATGATTGTAATTGGGACCCACCCAGATAATCCAATATAAACTGCTCCTCCTCTCAGAATCTTTAACTTTATCACATCTAAGGGTACAGAAACTAAGACTCATCTTAGTTTTTGTCATATAAGGCAATAGTTACAGATTCTGAGGATTGATATGTATATTTTTTTTCAGAGAGATTATTATTCAGCCCACTGCAGCACCCCCAATAGAAAGAAATAGTGACAGAAAATTTTTTTAAAAATCAATGAAAAGTCAAAGACCAGCAGACCAAGAATTTTTGAGGGGTGAGCTCACATAGGCCAACTGTGGGAGGTAAGACTTCTTCTACCTACTTTTTTGGTCATGTTGGCTGGGACCTTCTATTTTAGAGTAAAGAATCTAGAACATAAGACAGGGAAATCCGGGAAATGTACCTCCAGAAAGACCTGTCAAAATCAGCATGCACAACCACAATAGTACTCACACCACAAAGACAAGGACCATGGTCCCTATTTGCTCAAGAGAGGGATGATGTGATCACAGCAGGCCTTAGAAAGGATACCCTCTCATCCTCTCAAACCCTCTGAGGCTGTGTGTGTGCTAGTGGTGATTCCTAGCTAAAGTATAAACTCCTCAACAGGAACAACACGAGCCTTCCAGAGATGATGTCATCCTGCATGGTGGCGGGGACCGACCCAAGAGCTTCATATATATTTTTGGACCTCCTTGCACATGTGCACATGTTCTGTTTTGGTTGTCATTTGTATCTCTTCCAGTGTGCTGCTACCATCTCTTTCCATTTCATTACTGCTGCTCCGGGCAGCTGAGGCCCTTCGCTCTGTTCTGTGTAGCAGGTAGCTAAGCCCTCCTTGACTCCCCTGCAGCTCAGTGGGCATCAGGCTGTAGTGCTGAACAAAGGCTTAGTGATGGGTAATTGAGGATGACATAAGACATCTACTATTTTTTTTAAGAAATAGTTAAAACAGACATCAGTCATCTAGGTCTGAGACTCACAGTCAAAGAGAATAAGGATGACAATGGAGACAGAGGCTGTCTTCGACCTAACTGAGGGCAGAGGTTCAGTAGTTCCAAGTTCTACTGTTCAGAAGCACAGTAGTTTGGAGCACGGCCACTGAATACAGGCTGAAATTCAAAGAGCTGGGCTGTGAGGAGGTCAGAACAATTAGTTACAGGGAAACAGGAAGACAGGAGGATGAAGAGATTTTTTTTTTAAAATATTATGGCCAGCTCATAGGGGTGGGGCTGGCACAGCATGTGGTGCCAGGCATCGAACTGTGGTCCCTGCGGTTGCCTAAGCTTGCCTAAGCAGGCACTTTAGACCACTGAGCCATCTCACTGGCCCCTTGTTTTGTGTTTTTAAAATGGGAGATACTGACTTTAGGTAACGAATTTAATGAGAGACCACAGAACATCAAGAATGGGAGTCACTGTTTATGCCAGCACACTGAAGAGAAACAGGGAATCATGAAAAGCAATCGTGTTGGAGGGGGAAACCATCCACTCCCAGGTTTCTGGGGAAGATTCAGCAGCCCTCTGGTGAGCCACCTCAGAGTGAGGGAGATCCTGACGGAAGAGTAGGCTTGACAAGAGAAATGTTTGGAATCTTGGCTTCAGATAGACAGGAGAAGGTAACCAAAGCACCAGAAAGATGTACAAATAACATGGAGGGTCAGCTGAGCTCCAATTACACCAGCATCTAGCAGCTTGATCTTTTCTCCTTCAGCAATTGACTCTGGATTCGACCTAGCACCAAGGCCTGGCCTGTGAGTGGGGCTGCCCAGGGCCCATTGGAAACTCACTGGACCCAGCACTCAGGTTCAGCATGTGAGTGGAGCTTCATTCATCAGCATGCCCAGTGTGGAAACCTGCAGCACAACTCCCTGCAGAGAGACTAGAGGCAAGACCCAAACAGCTGTTCCAGGAACACAACATTCTGCTAGAGTGGCACAGCAGGTTCACCTCCAAGGGCTGCAGGAGGAAGAAGTGGAGCACAGCAGACAGACCAAGCCACACCCACCTGGACCAGTTTGAACTTGGTAGATTCAGACCTGGAGCTAAGGTAAGAACTCTACCAAAGCTCTATAACAAAGGTCAGAAGACAGTGCTAAACAAAACGACAAAGAAAGGAACAAAATGCAGTCTCAGGCCACGAGATCACCCAGAGCAAATGCAGCAGACAATAGCATAGAAGAAATTGGAAATCACACACCTAAAATCTCTGAAATAATAGCATCTGAAGTAAAGAAACAACTGCAGAAAGGTAGAGAGGACATCAGATGGGAAATAATTTCTGAAATAAAAGAAATTATAAATATAATGAAAGAAGTACTAAGTGCCTCTAAAGAAGACACTGATTAAAAAATAGGGGAGAATAGAAAAAATTATGGAATCCTTTAATGAACAATACAGGAAAGAAATAGAATGCATGAAGCAGATTCAAAGTACTATACAGGAAATTAAAACCTTAATCACAAGCTGGCAAAATCATTTGCATGAAAGTAAAAATAGACTTTCAGACCTTGAAGATACCGTTGCAGCTAGTGAAAAGGTAAGGATAACTTAAAAACAACTAGGATAGGGGTGGGGAGATAGCTCAGTAGAATAAGTGCTTGCCTGGCAAGCACAGAGTC
>PVKN010036047.1:0-11508 GCA_004027915.1 Capromys pilorides | reverse complement strand
AATAATTGAAATGACATTAGAAGCAGCACACATCTAAAAGACCAGAATGACAGGCATTTCAACCATGATTTTAAAATTACACATTGCTATCTTCAGTCTCAAAAGCCTGTTGATGATTCTTAGGGTCATTGTCTAATTCATCCTGTGTATATAAGTGCGTGGTTTTGCTCCTACCCTGTTTCCTAACTTTTCTGCTTGCTGTCTCTTCATTGTTTAATCTTTAAGCTCTTGATTTCCATTGAGCTGTGTTGTGCCTTTCCATTTTTATTTCTTCTTTTGAGTTCTTACACTAAGGAACACCCAAGATGAACACTCTCGCAGAGGAAGAAATACTAGAAGCTTATAAATACTTGAAGAAATGCTCCACATCACTAGCCATTCATGAAATTCAAATTAGAACAACACTTAGATACCATCTCACCCCAGAAAGAATGGCTACCATAAAGAAATCAACCAACAGTAAATGTTGAAGAGGCTGTGGGGAAATGCAGACTGGTGCAACTGTTATGGAAATCAGTGTGGAGACTTCTTTAAAAACTAGGACTGGAAATCCCATTCAATCCAGGTATCCCCCTACTGGGGATTTCCCCAGAAGAACTGAAAACATAATATCATAGTGATGTTTGTGCACCAATGTTTATAGCAACACAATTTGTGATAGCCAAATCTTGGAAATAACCAAAATGTCCACCACCTGAAGAATGGTTGAAAAAGATGTGGTATTTTTATATAATGGAATATTACTCAGTTAAAAAGATCAAAGTTTCTACAGATATCAAGACTCACTTAAAAAAGCAGATTGTACTCCCAAATTGGGAAAGTCAAGTGACTTTGGTAATTTATGCATCTGAGAATACACCAAATCCTCCCTGTTAATGTCTAGAAGCAAATGGCATGTAGAAGTATCAGGGTTATCTGCTAAGTCATTCATTTATATTTTGACTCTGAAGAACCCGTGGTCATTACAGAGTATTCCACCCAACCACTTCTGAATATACATTTTTTTCAGCTGCACATGGACATTTTCTAAAATAGACCACATACTAGTCCATATGTCATGCTTAAGTATTTGTAAGAAAGCAGAAATTATCCCATGCATATTATCTGACCACAGTGCAATGAAACTGGAAATAAATGACAAAAGAAACCACAAAAACCCCAGAAATACATGGAAATTAAACAGCACCCTCCTAAGCAACCAGTGGGTTACAGATGAAGTTAAACAAGAAATTAAATAATATTTACAATTTAATGGAAACTCAAACACAACCTACCGGAATTTATGGGATGCAACGAAAGCAGCTCTTACAGGGAAATTTATAGCTATGAACTCACACATTAAGAATACAGAATGGGAACAAATAAACACTCTAATGCTGCAACTAAGTCATCTATAAAAGGAAGAGCAAATCAAGCCCAAAGCTGTTTACAGCTAGGAATAATACATTTGCAGTTTTACGTTTTTATCATTCTCTGTATTAAGAGTAGATTCATGTTCATCAAATAGATATAGTGAGCACAAGGGCCTGAGTTCAATCCCTGGTTCTGGAAAAAAAAAAAAAAAGATATAGTGAATTCCCCACTGCTCAAAGAATGTGAATTGACTATAAGTAGTTGTCTTTGAATATATGTGTGTGTATGTGTAAGATGACACATAATAATAGAACAAATCCAGTACTGTGTGGACAATAAATCCAATGACTGACACTGATTCTAACAATTGGAATGTTCAAAATAATGATATAGAATGATATAGAAATATAGTTATATGGAGGAAAGGTAGCCATATAAAGATAGAATCATGATTTGAGTGATTAACCATGTATATAGAAATGGTAAGGATTTCCACTTAACTCTAAGCAAGAGAAGAGACATGGTACTGATTTTCCATGTTAAGCCACTCAATTAGTGGCACTATGGAAAGGAAGCCCTGGGAAAGTAGTACACAGACAAACTGTGGGATATTGTTATGGTTTTTGTCCAAGTTGCCCCCCCCCCTATGCAGTAGTAGGGCAGACTTCTAAAGTTTGTGATTAACTCATGATTCACTGCGATTATGAATGTGAGTGTTGCTGGGATTATGTATGTGAATACTACACTCAGCCTTGGGCGTATAGCCTGAGTATAATTTAAGGGAGACAGACTTCCCCTCTGTAGGAACATTTTTGCTGTTATTCTTCCCTTTTGCTCTTGCTGTTTTGCTGCACTCCACTGCCATGAACTGCTGCCCTATGCCATGTGCCAGTCTGCCGTGGAGCCAACTGAATATAGACTGAAATATCCTATAATAGTGATCTAAATAAATCTTTCGCAGGGCTGGGAAGATAGCTCTGTAGAATAAGCACTTGCCTGGCAAGTGCAAGAGCCTGAGTTCAATCCTCAGTTCTGCAAAAATAAATAAATAAAATAAATAAATAAACCCTTCCTTCCTTCATTTAGAGTGTTGGGTATTTGTCCCCACAATGAGAGAAGAGTAAACAAGACAGATATACTAACCTTGCACATTCCATATGACTTTTTGCAGTACATTGCGGGGGAGCACGATTTGTTGCACAGATGTCCTCCATAGCCTCATGCACTCAGAGGTGGGGCGTTTGAGAGGTGGCTGGATCCAGGATGTCTGATGCTGGAATAGGCATATGATATATTAGGATTCAAAGTAGGTGGAGATCATGGAAACTCCATCTTGGATGTGGGTGGCATCCATTAATAGAATTGTAGTCTGAGTGGAATACAAAGGGACAGAAAGAAAGCAGGCTTGCTGCTGCTTTCTGCCTTCCGTCTATATTTTTGGACTATTTTTCCTGATGCCACTCTGCCATGGTGCTGTGCCTTGGAGCCAGCTGAACATAGATTTAAGACTCTACAAACTGTGAACTAAATAAAGCCTTTAATTTCTTGTGGGTGTTTGGTATTTTGTCCCAGAAATGAAAAAAAGTAACTAAGACGGATTCTGGTGCTAACGAAGTGAGGTCTTTGCTGGCTATACTTGACCATGTGGTACAGGCTCCTTTGGAACTGGCTTGCAGGAAGAGGTTTGGAAAGGTTTAGAGATACTGGCTGAGGAAACAGTCCTAGAATGCTGTAAGCTAAATGTGGTGAGAGGCTCTGGTCAGAGCTGAGAAGAACAGATGCTGACGAGATACATCTGGTAAAGACCAGACTCAGGAGGTTTCAGTCATGAAAAAGGAATACAGTGACTGTTGGAGTCTAACAAAATATTTTTCTGCATTTTGCTCTTTTTCTAAGGTTACCTGAAACTGAGACTAATTAATCAGGGAGAGGAAATTCAAAGGTGCTCTAATGTTCGACTTATGGCATACTTACCACTGGGAACATTTACTCAGATTTATGTTGAAAATATTAAGAGCAAAAACACAGCAGAATGATTTAAAATGTTTTGAGTTTGGCCAGAGAGGAAGAGCCTTTGAAGTTTCAGACTGAAAAGATGGTGCACAGGAAAATTTGGCTGTTGTAAGGAAAAAGACAATATAAAAATGGTCTGAGGACTTTCCAGGAATCTACAGGACTCCACTCAGTGCAGCCTCAAAACTGCAAAACTGAAAGACTTTGCTTTGAGAAGAAAGACTCAAGACAATATGTTCCAGGATGGTAGTGGCCTAGAAAATTCATTCTTTGGGATTGTCTTTACAGTGCTCAACAATCCAGGAACTCAAACCTAGAACTAAGAAAGGAGGAAGTGTGGCTACTGCAGTAGCTGGTAGCAGACTACAGCATCATCCACATGGTGTTGGTTTTAGGTGCACACAGAGTGCCAAAGTTGTGGGGTCAGAAGGGCTTCCACCCAGATTTCAGAAGAAAGCTGATAGACCAGGCAGTATGAAGCTGCAAGTCTGAAGCCAAAGGTAAAACAGAGACTCCACACAGTTGGAGAAGCCAGGAATGTGGATCTGCTGAGAAATACTCAAAGAGAAAGCAGAGCCAGCTCAAGAGAGAAGTTGTCAGTGTTATCACCACCAGCAGGGCTACTGGGGTGGAGCCACCCAAGCATTTTGGCACTCACATCTTGCCTCAGATTACTCCAGATGATGGAAATGGAAATATGGGGCTTCATGCTTGCCCCGGCTGGATTTTGCATTTGCATTGTTTGAATTCCTTTCTATTCCCTATTTGCACATTATAGAATGGAAATGTTTATCATGTGTCATTGTATGTTGGAAATGTTTAGCTTTATTTTCATTTATGCAGGGTCTTGCACTTAAGAGTTTGCCTTAAATCTTAGAGGAGGCTTTTTCATGTGGTTGGTATCTAGATGTCCCCACAAAGCTTCATGCAGTCATTGGGAATTTCCAGAGATAATTGGATAATGAGTATGTGATACTGGTATTTATCACTGTGCAATGCTAGGACTAAGGGTTATAGGGTAGAATATAAAGGACAGAAAGAACGCTATTGTTGTCTCTTGCTGTTTATGGTTTGCTACTCTGCTGTTTTCTGCTCACTATGAACTGTTTCTTCTCTATGATGTCCCTCAGCCATGTGCCACCCTGCCTCAGAGCCAACTGATTATCACCTGAAATCTCTATAAACTGAGATGAAATTCTTCCTTTAACTTTGGGTGTCAGGTATCTCGTTTGTCTCAACAATAAGAAAACTAACAAACACAAACTTGGCCTTTTTAGCCATGCTGAAATGTTAGATTTTTTGATGCTTATTAGAATTGATATTGCATAAAGAGATGTGCATGAGTCTTTTGGGGCCCAGGGGAAGAATTTTATGGCCTTTATTCAGACACCCATCAAAGCTTCATGTACTTATCAGAGAGACTTTTGGAGGCTGGCTGAATCTTAGGTGTATGATGCTGGATTGCAGTGTGTGATACTGAGAGTAAGACTGGGTATGGAAAATGGAAGTTGTATCTCATGTAGGGGTGGCACCAAACAAAAGGTTTATGGCCTAGATGGGATATAAAGTAACACAAAGAAAGCAAGTGATGTTGCTGCAGCCGCTGCTCCTGCTTGTTGCTTCACTGACTTCTGCCTGCAACATTATGAGCTGTTTCTCTGCCACAGGGCTGCCCTGTCTTGGAGCCAGATGACCACAACCTGAAAACTTATATACTGTGAGCTAGATAACCTTTTTTTCCCTTAAACTGATGGATGTTGGATATTTTGTCCCAGTAAAGAAAAATAACTAAGACAGAGAAGTAGAGTCGTAGAGGCCACTTTATCATTATCACGCTCTAATTTTATATGGAATCATTATGTGCTACATACGCAGTTCAAAATACACAACGAAATCTTTACACAATAAAGTATGGATTCCATTTCATATAATTAAAGCTGATGTCCACAATGATAGGTTACACACCCAAAGTCACAACTCTAATTGTAGAATGAGAATTTGAACACACTTCTGTCTAACTCAGAAACACCAGCCCTTAAACATTATGCTAGAATATTCCATACACCAACTCAAAAGTGGGAAAAATTATCAGATTAATTTATGTGAGCCTTCTCATGTTATAGGTGAAGAAACAGAAACCTTTGTACAGAACATTATTTTTGTTTTGAAACACAAGACTCCAAGATGCTACTGCAAATTCTTAGTCCATGCCAAGGACAATATTTCTTTTGGTATCTTTAAGACATACACAAAATTATTCCTGCCACATTTTGAGAGATTTGTTAAATGTAAAGAAGCACTGCCTATGGAGATCTTTGGTCACATCTTTCTTAGACAGTTAAACACAGGTTATATGGTAACTGGCTCGGAGGGTTAATTGGTCAATAGGTACCTTGGAAGCCAGTAGTTCTTCCTTTGCTTCATGATTTGCAGCACACTGATATTTGTGTTCCAAAGCTGTGTCCATAGTTGTGACTAAACAGCAACTCAACACTGCTTATCAGAAGACTCACATACACACTAGGAGCTATGGTACAGCAGCCCAGGCTACATTACAGCCTCAGTGCCATAAGGATGAGGTGTTTGGGTTCATTAGTCAATCGTGGTGTCACCTAATGGTGAGTGACCAGCTTTTACTCTGCTCTCCTTACAGTCAATGGGATATATTGGAACTTGGAGGTGAGAAGAATCTGCAGTAGGAAGATACTTTGTGATCATCTAGCTCAACACATGTGCAGATATCTTCTTTGGAAAACAAGATGTCATGCTAAGAAAATGAAGGATGTGCAAGGCTTTGATAGACAGCTAGGGCAATTTGCCATGTTCCTTTACCAGAGAGCACCCTGTAGTTCCGAAATTTACATGTCATCTTAATTTTGATTTATTAATCCCACTAATGGGAAATAATTAAAATATAGCCCAGAGCACAAGGGCATAGATTTTGGGTTTTAATATTTTGCATTAACTTATTGGCTGTTGGATCTCGCAAGTACCACTGATCCTTCCAAGCACAAGTTTGCTTACCTGCAAAATGGATACAGGAGCACATTCGGAGAATTATCATGTACCTTAACTGAAACAACACATGTAAAATAGTGAGGAATGAAATAGAATCACAAAATGTATATCATTTTATTATTATATTAAGAATATTTTACAAAGAAAACAGAGTTTTATTTGAAATGAATCACTGCAGTGGTGTATATAGAAAAATGGAAGAAAGAGAAAATAATATAATGTAAAACATACTAGGTCAGTTGAAAGTATTTTGTGCTGATAGATGTATTTTTTTCCTTGGAATACAAGACTAAACAATGCACTGCCCTTCCTGCTTTGACAAGCACAGTGACTGAGTTTCAATCCTCAGTCCCACATGCTGTGCTGGCCCCAACCCAGATGTGCTGAGCTGGACATGAAAGACCAGGTGTGGTGACACGTGCCTATAATCCCAGGGCTGGGGAGGCTGAAAACAGGAGGATCACCATGAATCTGAGCTGCATAGTGAGACTTTGTACCAAACACAGAAAAATTAATTAATTAATTAATTAAGCACTGTCCTTGACTTGAAGATATCAGAGTTTGGGTGAAATGATGAACAGTCATATGGGCAAATTCAATACAAAAAAGCCAATTCAAGGATGCAGATATAAACATGACACTCCATGGTTCTGCATTATGGTATGAGGGGATCTTTATATTTTATTTATTTATTTATTTATTTATTTAATGTATTTAATATAGGGTCTACGGGGTCTCACTAGATAGATCAGACTCACAGTGATTCTCCTGTTTTCAACCTCCCAAATGCTGAGATTACAGGGATGGGCCACCACATCCAGTCTCAATCACTGCCTCAGTGTGCCCCAGAGGTGGGGCTGGCACAGCATGCTGGGTGTCGAATCCTGGCTGATGCACTCTGCCTAAGCGGGTGCTTTTGTGCACTGAGCTATCTGGCCAGCCCTTAGGGGGTCTTTATAAAGGGAGAAACTGTCCCTCTATTGTAGGTCCAGCTATTCTTTGCCTTATTCAGTACACAATTTGTGTTCAAAGAATGACAAAAGTATGTTTGATGACCTTGAATCGCTTCTTGTTCTCAAGCTGGGACATTTTCAATTTTTAAATCTATGAATTGACATCCTTCCCTTATAAGACATGACTTCATACTCATTCAATTGAAACTCAGAAATTATAATCTTAAAATGATATTTAATATATTTCCCTATAATCTAATTCAAAAAGAATATGTTTAGATTTTACCTGAAGAATACCAAAATTAGATACATTTTCTTAGCTGTGACTTTCAGTATACTCAGCAACAGTTTCAAACAAATGAATTCTACTTTCTTCCAATTCTGTGTCATCTTTGTGCTTCTGGTATCGAAATATACAAAAGACAGTACACTACCAGCATTCACTGGGATGGAAGGCATTTAAATAATGCAATAATCAACCAGATTTACTGTAAACTTTGCTAAGATTCTGTTTGGTTTTAATGCCAGAAAGGCTCTCCTGTCCTACTCAATATAGATAGTTTAACTTTAGTTAATATACTAAGACTGATAGCATTCACTCTTAAGATTCAGACTCACACTATGTCAGTAGACTTGATAACAAAATTATTTTCTCTAAAACAAAGCCAAAGAAAAGATAAAAAGGAAATGGCATGCTTTAACCTTTATGTTCTTAGATGACAATTAAAGCATTTAGGATTAATTGCCCACCATTTAAGTGACCTCATTTTTTACAAAGCAAAATTATCTCAGGAATTCCCTACTCTAAAACTGAGATTAGAGACTCAATTGAAAGTGTAAAATCTGTGTTTAAACCACACATGCACTTTCCAGGCATCAGACATGAACAGTAGCATGTGTGAAAGCAGAGACAGTGAAACGCTGGTGAAATATCACACCAATCCTTAAATCTTTGCTTTGAAGTTGTAAACCAATATCAATGAGAGGAAAGTATAATTCCTTATCCTTAGTTTTCCATCATTTTGCATGTTTAATATGTAGTTGCTCTCTTTGTTGAACTGTCAAGCTTTAATTTCAAAAAGTTTCATCCCAGTACAGAAATAGGAAATTAATACATACGAATATATTTTAAATAGAATATTATATGAAAGCTAACAGATATTGAGAAATTCTTCATGTCTTACTTAAATCTTGAGCATGTTTGCTTATAATTCTCACTTGTTCACTTTTGATATTATTCATTCTACTATACTATGAAGAATATTTTTTCTTTTCAATTGTATAAATATTTATCCATGGTCCTCTATGTCTCATGTACATGTTGGCGACTGGATACCACTGATAGGTGTATGTGTCAGTACGTGTATAACATTCTTTCCCTGTACCGCATCAAGTTGCTCATCACCAAGTCGGATGCCCCAAAACCTCCTGAGTTCTATTCTTGAAGAAAATCAGTTGTGTAACGGAGACAGGCAAACAACCATTTGTTTATTTATCTATTCTTATTTTTTAACTTTATTTATTTTTTTATGTTACGGCCAGCTCAGCCTACCCTGTGGGTGGGACTGGCACAGCATGTGGTGCCAGGGATTGAACCGCGGTGCCTGCAGTTGACTAAGCTTGCCTAAGCAGGTGCTTTAGACTGCTGAGCTATCTTGCCAGCCCATCATTTGTAGTTCCTGCGCTATGTGTTAGCTACATACTTTGTCACCCCAATCAAAGGGTCACAAATAAAACTTCTCTTTCTCTTGGCTCTGCCTTATTGATTCAATTAGCTTCAAAATTTGTTGCTGAAATACTTAGCTCCTTCCCCATATTTTCCTAAGCATAATGGAACAATTTATGCCTCACTCTATAAAAGCTGATACAAGATCTGATTTACTCCTGAGAAAAGTAAAGCCTAAGAGGCAGGAACATCTAGCCACCCAGCAGGAATGCTTTCAGGATTGGATCATGTTTTTATACTTGCAATGCACCATTTAAGAGCTACTGTGGTTTTCTGAAGTTCCATTTGTGGGGCATTAAACATGCGGCTATTCTATTTAATACTGCATCATGCTATATTATAGTACTATATTCCAACCTTTGTACCTTTCCTTCCTAAAATAAAAGGAATCTAAGCTGCAGGGTGAAATGTTCATGTACCTCTCCATTTTAATGTTCTGCTGTTTTCAAAATGAAGCTAAACAATCTCACAACTGTACAGAAACCAGCCAACATTCCACAGCAACATTTATTGTAAATGCTTGATTTTTGTAAGGAATTCTAACGATAGCTATTTGATTTAATAACTATAGAATATTACTTCCTCTGCTAAGACTTCCAAAACTTAAGTAAACCTAGCATTCCTATCAGCTATTTGTTTACACAAATATGTGAGAATTTTTGTCTTGGTATAAATTACACAAAGAGTTAAGGAGGTAGTTCAGTAGTAAAGTGTCTGCCTACTATGTTCTTATGCTGAAGAATCTAGGTTAAACTCATAACACACACACACACACACACACACACAAACCATAAAAATCACATTTACAAACAAAGAATAGTTGGACATTTGCTTTTTCATACCAAAATTGAATAGTATCAGCTACAAGGATATTTTATCCAAAGGGCAAGATAAAATGTAAACTTTAGCTACTACTATAATTGTCAGACTTGAAGAACTATTCAATTTACATCTCTGTAGAAAAATAGCAACAAAACATTAGAGCTGGAAGAAGATCATGGTTCAGGAGACATTATGTCTAGCAACTAAATGGAAAGAAAGATTCTGAGGCCCACAGATGGGAAAGATGAGCACTGTCCAGAGATGTCACCTCCAGATCAAGGCCCATGTAGAAGTCAGGTGAACTCCCCAACATGACATGTGATCCAACTTTCTCAGCAGCAAATAATCCTTGTGCATTAACAATCTTGCAGGTTTCTTAGAAGCTACTTTATGATATAGAGAAGTTCATCCTAGAATGAACCATGGGTGGCAGCATGGAGAGATGGAACACAACTGGAGATGAACTCACAACCAGTATTCATCAGGCCTTGTCATGATCTAAGCTGGTACTAATACCTACCCACACCCTGACAATGAAATCTGCTAATGATGGCCCAGTCTCCTTGAAAGTATACTCCAAAAGCATCCTTCACTTGACCTACTCGCTACTCCACTCTCTCCGGACAGAACCTGTAAACATAAGAAGAGTCTGAAGAAAAAAGTATGCATACTTCAAGAAAAGAAAAACACACAAAATACCTTCATACTAAATTTATTGTGATATTGTTAGATTTTTTATGTATTTATTTGTCGCTGGGTCTCACTACACAGCTCGGACTCGTGGTGATTTTCCAGATTTCAGCCTTCTTAGCAGTGGGATCAAAGGCATTCACCACCGTGCCTGGACTCTGGCTGGCTCAGCTCACCCTGGGGACAGGGCTAGTGCTACATATGGTGCTGGAAATCAAACCATGCTCCCTGCACTTGCCTAAGCTTACCTAAGCAGGTGTTTTAGTCTGCTGAGCTATCTCGCCAGTCCCTGACATCATTAGATTGATACAAGTTACCTTTGGCTTCTACAATTACAAGAGATGGTCAAAGTGATGATGATTCACTTTCAGACATTTATTAGTATGGCAAACTTCTGTTTGGGTATCCTTGGTCATGGGGATAACCACACATGCATTTTCTGTTTCTTCTCTAAGGATCAGCAGAGTAGTGGGTTTTCTGCAATATACAACATCCCCATAGGGTCCCCCTTACTAGAGTAACTCCATACTAGTTTGATTTTTCTTGAAGTGTGTCTAACTTTTTTAGTGGACTCTCTCTATATGTCCCATTTCCACTCCTTTGTTCATTGCGTATTTTACCAGAATAATTTCTGTCTTTTCCATATCTATTTACCAAATCCACATTTCCTATAAAATTCTTTTGATACTGCTCTTCTTCCATCTAGGATTCTCAGTCTCTAAACTTAAGATAATCTTAGGTTTTGTTTTCACAGATTTTTCTTCATGTTTCTGTGTCACATTTGATGTCCTTAGGCACTTTTGTTTTTGGCAATAAAACGTGCCCAGGACAGCTTCCCAAATGGATCACTCAGGGCTGAACCTGCTTTATTTTTCTAACTTTCCAGTGCCCAGAACAATGTTTCACACATGTTCTCAAAATACAATTGCTGCA
>PVKN010036046.1:0-11518 GCA_004027915.1 Capromys pilorides | reverse complement strand
CACATCTGCAGGACAGGCACGAGGCAACCTTGGGAGCTGCAGGGGTGCTCAGGAGCCACGTTTGCCTCCCAGGATGAGGGAGCCAGGGTGCTGAGCCTGGATCTTCGCACCTCAGGAGAATGGACTCAGCTCCTGGAGCCATGGGGCTGGCGAGGCTGTTGGCACCCCACGGACTCACGGACTCTGGAATGACAGAAGCGTCCCCCAAGGGAAGGCAGCGGTACCGGAAGTCTCTGCCCATAGTTTCTCAGAGAGAATCGAGCTTCTTGCTTTTAATCTGTAGTTTCTTTGCAGCATGTCCACCCTCAGGTGCACATTCAGTGCACAGGTGCACACGCACACACGCTTGCACAAATGCACACACACGCACATGCATGCACACACACACGCACATACATGCACACACAGCCCTCCCCTCTCCCAGGTCACAGCCAGCACTGTGGCATGACTTATCATTAGTCTTCCTGCCACGTGAACACAACTCCCAGCTCACAGTCCCCCTGCTCCAGGCCTGGTGTCAGCAGCATCCTAAGCAGACTCTGGGGGGAGTGCAGCGCCTCGATGTCTCCCACCGCCCTCCAAGGGGTCTCTTGCGCTTTGCTGAGCTCCCAAGTGGGAGGCCGGTTGCTGGCCACTGTGGCCCAGGCCTGCGGCTCTTTCCTGGGACCGTTGGTGCAGGACCGTTGGGCGCTGGGTCTGTCCTGCCCTGCACCGACTCACAGTCCTCCCTCTTCTGGCAGGAAGATGTATGGGCAGTGGGCAGGGACCTGGGCCAGTGCAGCAGAGACCAGTGCCAAAGCCCCAGACAGACCAGGCTGGCAGGAGGGGACTCCTGGGGTTCACTCCCCTGGGTGACGGCCAATCAAGACTGTGCTCCCATGGGAACCCAGGTCTTCCTGCACCCGCACCCACTGGAAAACACACTGAGGCATAACTTGCATGGCTCAGGGGCCAGCACTGCCCACTCACCTAAGCTGGACTCTGGGCCCAGACCTGGCTTGGCACCCCCTCTGTGCACCACAGTCCCCAGGCTGCGGCCGGGACAGCCAGGCGTGCCATCTCTGCTGCTACCATCCAGCTTATGGACAGGAGACAGCACTGCTGTGGGCACTGCAGAGATGAAAAATAAGGACACAGAAGGCTAGAGACTCCATTTCCCAGCCACCCCTGCTCTGAGAATGGATTATTATGAGGCTTACACCCCCAGGCCGCCCTTGGGACTGCGTGGCTCTTCTTCCTTCCCCAGTAAAATCCACCCTGGCTTCTGCTTGATCATTCCCTCCTGTTTTGAAATAAAATCATTCACCACACCTGACTCCTCTCTAGAAATAACATATTTAGATTTTCCCTGTTTTAAACCCTGTACAAATGGAATAACACTGGGTGTGTTCTTCAGTGGCTCTTTTTTTTCTCTAAATCACTGTGTTTCTGAGATCAGCCAGCAATCCCTGACGCAGGCTCACGTTTTGCACACGCGTGGCTGTGTGTGCGGCTCGTCCGGTCGCTGCTTCCTGGAATCACACCGCTGAGCTTGTTGCTCATTCTGCGCATGGAATGAGCGTGATCCTGAGGTCCTGGGGCTGCAGGGCTCTGGGTCGCCTCTGCCCACGAAGTGCTGGCAGCAGCCGGGCAGCGCCCCGTGCTCCAGGGGCCGCCAGACCCTGGGGTGCTCTCTCTGGGCCACCCGCGTCCTTCCCTTCTGACTGCCCTTGGCCGGCTCTGTGTCTTCACAGTGAAATCTGCCGTCAGTCCCACGCCCTGCAGTGGCTTTCCCCAACATGCAGCCTGTCCTTTGCCCTGGAGTGCTGCTTACCTTCCAGCAGGTGGTGCACAGGGCTTCGTGTCCACCTGTGGCTTTCAGTGTCCATCTCAGCTCCGTGGCATAGATATTCCCCACCTTCACACTCGTCCCTTTATCATGCACATTTGAGTCTGTAGTCCCAATAGACTCACGTGTTGTGGGTGGCAGGACGTGGGTTGGAATTTCCCTTTTAGTTCGACCAATGGCCAGGAGCTCTTGTCCCATGCCTGGCGCCACCTCCTGTGGGTTGTTCCCATGGCTCACACGCTGTGCACATGCCCAGCTCTTTTCTCGCCTTCCCTGGCCACCTGTGTCCTTGCTCTGAGCGTGGACACCTCGCCCGCCCCGCCCTTCCTCATAACATCGTTCTCTGGTTTGCAATTGCCATCGAAGGTGAGTTAGCCTGACACGTGGCCCAGGACACTCCCTTGGGCAAGATGGCAAATATGTTCTCTGCTTCGTAACTGTTTAGTAGAATTTGCCTTTAAGTGATCTGGGTTTGTTGCCTCCTTTCTGGGAAGAAATCTTATCTCTTATTCAAGTTCATAAATGGTTAATGCAATTATTAAATTTTTTACATCTACCTCAATTAGATCTATTGTCTTTTCCATGGTTTGTCTACTTCACCTAATTGTAAAATTTCTCTGGTGTTCAATTATTCATAGTATTGTCTTATCTTTTTAATCTTGGCTGCCTCTGAAGCTAGGACCTTTACATCCTAAAAATGCACGCTGTTTCCGCTTCCGCTTTATCAGCCTTCATGGGAATTTCCAGCTTTATCTCTTCCCCAGGCATCGTTGTCTGGCTTGATCTTTATTCGTGCTCAAGCTGGTTGACTGTATGTCTTGCTTTCTTCCTACTACTTTGGTTCTTATTCTATTTGTCTTATTTTTCAGGCATATGCTATGCTTACATGTGTTAATTTATATATGAGCTTGGGCTTGCTGGCATTTTAACTAAGTCATCCGTTTTGTGGTGCACTCTCAGAATACTCTGCGGAAGGGCATCTCTGTCCTTCAACTTTCTTGGCTTACGCTGTGTTATGATACACTGCTGCTGTCCAGGTTTTCAATTCTGCAAGGGGAGCAACACGACACAGGACACACTATAACATTAGCTTACAAGCAATCACCCAAAAACCACACAACAAGTGCAAGAACTCTATCCACACACTAAATACTAAAGAATCCCACTGAGGACCTGGATCCTACTTCATGGGTCTGTACCAGAAAGGCCTGAAGGTCAGTGGCGGAAGCCAGGAAGTCTCTGCCAGCAGATGAAGGAGCTGTGCCAGTGGCTGAGGGGTCTGAATAGGAGCCAGGAAGCAGCACTCAAGGTGAGCACCAGAGCTCCCCCAAAGGTGCCACAGCTGTCCTCAGCAACAGTGAGGTCCCAAGCTCCTCCAGTGATGAGGAAAGCCGAGTTCCCATCAGGAGAGCCAACATGACAAGCTTCTCCAGGAGACTGAGCAGTGCACCATCTTCCCTTCTGAAGCCAGGAAGCAATGCTCAAGATGGGACCAGAGCTCCTCCAAAGTTCATCAGGAAAGCCAGCATGACAGGGTCCTCGAGCAGAACAGCCCAAGAGAACCAGCAGCTCCCAACAGCTCCAACAGCTTCTCCACACAGCATTCTGGCAGCTTCTCCTGCTCTGCCTTTATGCTGCTGGCAACAGCCCTCAGGTGGGCCTTCCGCACTCAGCCTCACACTAGTTTAATTCAGTTGCGTATAAGAAGGTGACCACTAGTTAGAAATCTACTACAGCTGCTGAGCTTCTATTTTATTTATTTTAAAATTAATATACTGCCAACTTAACTTCAAAACTGTGTGTGCCCAGGGCTGTGAGCTCCCTCCAGCCCTTGCTTGGATTCCTGCAGCCACTGGAGGCTCAGAAGCCAGATGCCCTCATGGGCCAGCAGCCTACATTTCCTCAAATTCCACAGGCAGTGAGTCACAAACACGCAGCCCTCTGAGATGCCTCCTTCACTCAATGCAATGCCTACACGGATGCAGATGTCACTATGCTCTGACACTGTGTCCAGTCCTATGAGCAATGTCCATCCTGTGACACCAGTGAGCTCATTCTATGGTCACCATCCCTTGGCTCCCACCCCTGGGACCCTACATGGTACCTGGGTGTGCTGGGGACTTTGAACCAAGGGGAACTGGGAGGCTCCAGGGGAGAGGCGGGGACACGAGGGTCCCAGTGGGAAGCAGCCCCAGCTCTGCCCAGCCCAAAAGCCTGGACGGTGCTGCACTGCCCCTCACCCACGGAGACCCACCCACATCCGAAGGTCGGGTGCTGCCTGGGGCCAGGCAGACATGCACTCCGCTGGCCCATGCTGATGTCCAAGGTCTTGCACACACTCTCTGCCCTTCACAGAGCCTAGGTGTGAGGCTACAGAATCTCATAAAGCCTTCAGAAGGCAGAGTTGCTCTGTGCAACCCTGGCTTTCCCACTTTGGCTCCCCAAGTAGGCTTGCCACCCTTAGGCTGGGTGAGCAAAGGGTCCCTCCCACATCCCATGCCTGGACACCTCATCTGGTCCATCAGCTCCCTGTGGAGATGTCAGGACACAGCCATGTGGGCTATAGGCTAGACCACCCTGGGGACTGACAGGACTGACGTGTACATGCTCACCTTCCCAAGCAACTGCCCCTCTGTTCCCAGCATGGCCATGGTGCTGCCGGGCATGTGTGGCATCCCTGCCATCTTCAGCCTGTGAACCCACCCACCTCACCCACTTAGTAGGTGCACTGGAGACAAACAGCCAGGGACTGCCATGGTGGGACATAGACCCCTGGCCCCTGCCCTAGCACCCCTGGTGGTGGGGATGGTTGTCTCTCTCCTGGGCTCCTCTAGAGGACCCCAAATGCCCAACATGTGCACCAAAGGAGGAACAGTGGTCAAGGACAGAGTCCAAACAAGCCCTTGGCTTCACTCGCTCCTGGTCAGCTTGCAGACCCCACCCTGAGCTGCAAGCTGGACAGCTCAGTGCTGGTCCCCTGGCTTCGCTACAGTGACACCTCTGACTGCAAGGTGTCTTGATAGCAGCCTGGCTACTTCCGGGGACCTGAAGGCCACTCTTGCTAAAACATTCTTGCTGATGTCTAGTGGGCAGCTGGAGAGGGGCGCAGGCATGGCTTCTCAGTTGTCCGGGCTGCCGCAGTCCATGGGCCAGGCTCCTGGGCTCTGCATGTGGATGCTGACACACTGACCATTTAGAGATGTTCTGTCTAAGGCTGCAGGACAAGGTTAACTGTCCGATGCCCACTGGATCTGGGATGCGTTTTCACTTCTCTCTCCCCTCTTTTCTGCTCCCAGCCCTGTGCTGCTTCAGAAGCCACCAACATCTAGGGCCCTGACATACTTCTGCCCGTCACAGGCTTGGGTCCACAAGGCTGGATGTTTACACAGGACAATGGCGCTTCGCTCCTTTAGCAGCAGCCCAGGTACTCTGTGGACCAGCTGCTGACTCCCTTCGGCCAACGCCCCCACGGGCTGAAGCCCCCAGCCCAGCCTGGTCTTCCTTCGCTGGTTGCCTTGTGTCAAGCAATCCTGTCATCTCCTGCCTGGTACCAGTGTCTGAAGCTGGCTTGACTTTGCATTTGCTACTCACTGATGAGGCCAAACGTCCCTCCATGCATATGTGATTCTGTTTTGTTTCGGTGGTCTTCTCCTGCCTCCATGGCATTTCTGTCCAAGCCTTTGTCCACCCTAAAATCATGCCTTTGATTTGTCTCACTATTGGGTTTCTGTGGCTCTTGCCACATCTGGAGCTCAAATGTCTGTCAACTGTGCTGTTGCCGGTCTCACCTCCACTTGGTGACTTGCCTTTCCATTCAGGGAGCAGGGTCTTCAGGGAGCAGCCGCTGTTGACATGGGCCATCGCGCGCTTCCACTGCTATGCCTCTTGTGTGCGCTGCTCTCCCTTAGGCCGGGTCTGCCTAAAACATCTTAGGCTGCCCCACACACACACGGTTTCTCCGGCGTTGTCCTCTGCAGTTAGCAGCTCTGCTGCCTCCACAGAGCTCTAGCTCGCCGAGGGTTAACTGCTGCTGGAGGAGCATAGTGGAAGCCTAGATCTCCTTTCCTGAGGAAGATCCCGCCTGCCCTGATCCTTTTGCTGAAGGCTATTCTTTGTCACTGAGTGGCTTCTCCCATGGCTGGGCATCCAGGGCCATAGCTGGGTCTGCTCCTGGCCTTCCGGCGCCCACCCCCATGCCCACCCCCGGATCCCATCTGCACCTCTCCCACTGCAGTGGCGCACAGACCTGACAGCAGTGCGCGAGGGAGGCGCCTGCGTCCTCCAGGTTAATGCTTTGCTCAGAACCACCAGCCTGCCCTCATTTCTTTGTCTATGTAAATTTTAGAAGCAGCTTCTCTCTGTCTCAGAGAGCTGGGCCAGAACTGTCGCCGCCCTCACTCAAGCCTGAGGATGAACTCGCAGATCCTGGCGTTGCTCTTGCACTGAAGTTCCCGATCTGCCACACAGTGTACCTGGACTTTATTAAGTCTTCTCTGAGCGCTTGGCCAACATTTCAGTAACGCCGAGCACAAAGGATCTGCACACGCTTTATTTGATTGACCCCAACCCATCCCATTTTGAGCTACTGGAAATTACCATTTCATTAATTTCAGATTTTTAACTATCCACTGCTGGTATAGAAAATACGTATTATTGACTCTATTATTCCCATCCTTCCATGTGCTTAACTTTGTTTCATTGGGGGTTTTCCTGGCTTCTTACACTGCAGTTCAGTGTTTAGATCCCGGTTTTGCTTAATCTAAGTGATTAATTCTATAAATTGCCTTCCCAGCACTGCCTTCTTCCATAAATTGTGATCCGATGTATTTCCATTTTTCTTCAGCTCAGAATATTTTTAAGTTTCCACTGGGGCTCTTTCCTCGACCCATAAATTATTCACAAGTGGGTTGTTCATTTCCAAATGTTTTCTCCGGCGTTCTGCTGTTGGGAGTTTAGTTCCATGCCCGTCAGCACAACATGAGACTATCTCAGGCTCTGACCCTTCCGCATTCACCGGCGCAGGCTGTGTGATGGGCATGGGAGGCTCCGTGGGAGCCACGGGTAGTGCGGATGGGTGTGGCTGCTGGCATCACTCTGGTGTCACCCCTGCCTCCCGGCTTCCTGGCCTTACCTCTCCCGGCTCTGTGACCGTGTCTACTCTCTTTTTAGTTCTATTGACTTTGAAGTGGCGCTGTTAGGGGCAGGGCATCCATGCTTCGCGAAGTCCGACCTTTTGGAGAATTACCCTCGCAGTATTCGGGAACGTTCCTCCCTGTGTTTGGAGGGCTAGGTGCCTGAAGTTCCCGCTGCCCCGTGTCCATGCTGTTCCTGCAGCTGCCTTCCGAGTGACAACTTCCCAGGTGTCACACTGCAGCTGTGACATGCAGCTATGACATACAGCTGTCTGTCGCTGTGAGAGATTCTTAAGGTGAATCAGCCTACAGGGAGGAAAGGCTCGCTATAGCTCAGGGAGTCAAGCTTCCACTCTGGCTCACCTGGCCTGCGAAGAGGAACTTGATGCCAGGAAGCAAAACAAAGAGAGGAAGGGCGGGTCCCACAGCCCTCCAGGCCACGCCCCGTGAGCTCACTTCTTCCCAGTAGGCCCCACCTACTGATGGCTCCACGAGGGACCAATAGGCTGCAGGCCGGTGGCTGAGAGAGCCACGAAACTTCGGAGGCGCTTCCCCAACCACGGAGATGAAGCCGGGCTGGGCCCACTCATCTGGCTGGACGATGCTTGCCGTCCCTTTCGTTGTTCTGCTTAAACAATTTGCATTTAATATAGCTGTTGATATACATAGATATATCTCTTTCACTTATTATTTAATTTCTGCATGATTACTTTTATCCTCCTACTTCTTTTGGATTACTTGAACAATTTTTAATCTTTAGTCAGTTCCCATTTAAATTTTTGCTCTGCTTAATTTAAGGGTGTCCAGGGCCATCTAGCTCCCTCAGGTCCCCTTGTTGTCCTCCAGCTGGAATCTGGGGCTCATGAGTGACCCCACACAGCTGAGCAGGCCCACAGCAGCGTCACCTCCGAAGAGAGAGGCAAGAGAGAAGGGGTGTCTTAGTTGCTCTTCTCTCGTTGCTGCGACAAATACTCGACACTTAAATTAGCGAAAGAAAGGTTTATTTAGCTCACTGTTACTGGAAGTTTTAGTCCACACTCAGCTGGCTCCAAGGCAGAGTGGCACATGGCAGAGGGCAGCCTTTCATGGCAGCAGCAAAGAGCAAGAGCTCTTTGGAAGGGAGGAGCAACAGCAGCTCAAGCAGCTAACTTCTCTTCCTTTACTACATTGACATGCAAATTACCTGTCCCAGGGGAGGTGCAGCACCCACACCCACAACAATCAATCACAAGCTCAAGAAGCTGCCCCATGACTGCATGAGGCTTTAGGAGGACACCTACACACAAACCATAACAGGAAGAGAAGACAGAGGCGCAGGACCAGGCATGGAGAAGATCATCCCTCTTCTCCCCTGCGCGAGCCACAGGTGAAGGCGAGCAAGTGGACTTCTGTCCCGCTGCTGTGGCCGCTGTCCCGGCTTTGGTGGGGTGAGCCAGCTGTGTGTATTCCTGTCTCTGGGCTCTGGGACAGCCGCTCCTGCCCAGGGCACAGCTGGGGTCCTCACTCTGCCTGCCGCCCTGAGGTGCTTCTGGGCCCCCGGTCTGCCAATCCTGTAAAGGTTTCCCAAGTGCGTTTCCTGGAGAGATGGGCGCTGCATGGGCATTGCGTGAGCACTGCAAGGGCACTGCGTGGGCACCGCATCCTTCCACAGACCAGCAGCACCAAGTCCTCTTCACAGTCTTTCAACAACGTGGTGATGAGGGCCAGGACTCGCTCGGAACAGACACCTGAGAAGCTTCCAGCGTCTGCCACCGCTGAGCATCCATGTGTCCTGCCCTCCGCTTTCTGGGGTGTGCAGACGCAGTGAGTTCCCATCACCAGTCTGTGTGAGCTGTAGCAGGCGTTTCCCTGCCTGCTGGCTTCCTCGGTGCGCTCTGAGGCAACCGGCGGGCATCGCTCATTGCAGCCTCCCTTCCTACTGTTTATACCACACTCGTCACCAAGTCCCTCAATGTGCCCACTGACAGCCTGGCAAACTCTTACATAATGTCACCAGCAGGATTAATAAGTGGTTTCTGATGTCAACTAAAACACCTGTCATGGCTTCTGTTAAAACTGCATTTGTTTTTAACTGCATCAAAATTGTTCTGTGTGTTTTCATGTCTTGTATTAGACTACTGAATTAATAATATGCCTCTTCAATATCTAGTGGTATAATTTTAGTTTCTTTTCCCTCGGATCTACCCATAGAATGAATTAGGTCGTTAAATATCCATCTATTAAAATATATTTGCATTTCTGTAATAAATACCACTTTGTCACACTGTTTTACGCTTTTGATAAATTTCCCTGTTGTCTACAAAGCTGCTGTTTAGATTTTTTGACACCGGTGTCCAAATGAAGGCTGGACTGTAACGTAGAGTTATGGACTCCTTGAGGATGTGGTGACACTGCACGTGGGTCCCACCAAGGGGAAATCAGCCTGCCTCCCTCCTCTGCTGCAGTGTGGAGTTGACTGGTGCCCCAGTGTCCTGGTACCCAGCTCCTCCGCGGAGCCCTTTTGTCCCGAGGAGGTCCTGAAAGCCTCTTTGCCAAAGTGTCCCTCCTGGCTCCAGGCTGGGGACATGGCCACGTCCGGGCACATTTCCTGTTCCAGCCTTGCCACCCTGCACCTCACAGTCTCCCTCTATGGAGCCTGCTCTGCTCTGGCCCCAAAGCCTAGGGGTCCTCAGGCCCAGGGGCAGCCCGAGCATGACGATGTCACTGTCCCTTTTGCATGGCTTCCAGGACCTCAGGGGTCCCATGATGAATGCCTAACCTCGGGGGCTCCCAGCTACCTCCCAAGGATGGGCCACAACCTCCTTCCTGGGAGTGGGGCAGGTGGAGTGCCCAGCTCTGGGCAGCCAGAGGGTGGCACGCATTTTTGCAGTCTAGGAGCCTGATTAGCACATATAAGACATTTACCTAGGTACTTGGTGGGTCATAATTAATGTCACCCACTCTAAGCCAGAGTCCAAAGTGATATGGGGTCAACAGATCTCAGACACCTGGGGTCTGTGGTCTCCCAGGGCTGGATGGGGGTGATCTGCAGAATGTCTGCAGCCAGCCTCGCAGGGAGTCTTGGACAGGAGGAGGTCCAGGGGCAGGGAAGGCCAGCTGAGTTGTTGACAACCTGCGCCTGCAGTCGCGCTATGCAGGTGTTCTTGTTCACACACCCAACTTTGTCCCTTTTTGTCTTTCGTCACTTTTGGCAGGCTTCATGTATTCATTAATCTAGTCAAAGAAATAGATGTGGCTCTTTCACATCTTCTGCCACTATCATCTCATGTCTAGCTCATGAAAATCTCATGTTCATCTTTTCTTATTGCTCTTGCTGTCTTCCGCTAGTGCCAAGTGCCTGCTCGTGGGTCTCCTGCTCTGCCCCACTGGGCTCTGCATCTGTCCAGCACACGTGTGGCCCTCTGCTACCCACACAATGCATGGCGGCCTGGGTGGTCTGGGCGGGGGCCTGTCTCAACTCTCTACTGACTTCAGGTGCGTCTCAGGTGCTCAGCTGAGTGGCGACAACACTCTTCACATCCCAGGGCTCCGGTCTGGGTCCAACTCTCTGCGCTTGGCCAAGTGAGTGCAGGACTAGGGCCCGTGAGGGCTGTACCCCATTCCATGTGCGTGTGTCCTCTTTTCTACCCAGCCATCATCTGGGGCAGCTCCTTAGCTCCTGGGAGGGGGCAGTGCCCTGGAAGGGCCTGCGGGTCTCTCTGAGACAAGGACTTTGTTTCTGCCCATGCTGGCCTTCGGGGACCCTGCACGCTCTCCAGAGGCCGTGCCGACCTCCGCCCCACTGGCAGGATGCTGCTGCTGCTCCCCACCCTGGCTGAAGGCTTTTCTGAGGCACGCACCAGTTTATCCTCAAGCCCACTTGGGATTCGGCGAGAGTCAGCAGCCCTGTTCCCTGTCAACTTAAGAATAGCTTTCTGAGTGATGTGCCTGGTCACTGACTGCCTCGCTGTCCCCTCAGAGCACTGACCCTGCCCACTCCGCCTCAGCCAATGCCCCAACCTGCCATGTTGCTGGGGGTCTCTGTCTCTCGAGGAGCGGTTCACAGCCCCTCTGAATTCACACTGCGTGGGGCTCCTCAGTGCCTCCTACCTCTGGCTGAGCTGACCCCTCAGCCCTGCCCAGGCTGCTTGGCACTGCTGTGGGAGGACAGCGGGCAGGGAAGGGCTGGAGGTCAGACCATGTCCCGTGTGCCCCTGAGCCCCAGGCCCAATGCTGCTCACCACAGCCAGGCTTCCCCAGCCAGGCACTGCATTCAATCTTCAGTGGCCTCCCCTTTGCAAGGTCCTCAAGTGGAAGCAGCAGCAAGGGTGATGGCAGACACCGTTCCAGGTGCCAGGCTGAACCCTGGAACAGAGGAGCCCTGTACCTGGCTCCCCGGGACCACCCCACAGGCCAGGCTTTCTGTGACACAAAGACCTCACCCCGGAACCCCCTCCAGGACTCCAGAGCAAATCACAGCACTGCCCTGCAGGGCCTCCTGACTCTGCGAGCACAAAGCACTGAGCAGCCAGGGCAGCGTCAGTGCTCAGGGCACAGTCTTGGTGCCAAGATCACAGAC
>PVKN010036045.1:0-11492 GCA_004027915.1 Capromys pilorides | reverse complement strand
TTCCAAACCATACTTATATCATAATTTGCACAATCAATTACAGCCAAGTACTAACGTTTTTTCTCAATCTTTTTTTTTTTTTTTTTTAGGTGCTGATTACCAAGCCCAGGCTCTGTGCATGCAAGGAAAACACTTTACCACCTATCATAACTCTGGTCTGCTCTCTCCCAATTTCATAATCGATACTAGACACTTATATTCCACATTCTCACAGACTTGAAGTCCTGATATCAATAATCTTTCTGAGTACTGGCACACCTTCATATTCGACTCTACTTAAAATAAGAGCTTGGCTTTTTATCTTTTATTCTTTTCAGTGGTATTGTTGTGCTATTAATACATTTGAAATATGCCCAATATAGAATAGCATTAGCATCTATTATCTCTAAGGAAAAATATAGTTGTAGGTATTAATTTTAGTTTCTATATCTAATAAAGGTTTTAAAAATGACTTTATAGGCCCAGGAGATAGCTTGGCAGTCTAAGGGATTGCCTGGCAAGCACAAGGACCTGGGTTAGATTCCTGGCACCTTATGCCATAACAGTTCAATGCAGAGCTGATCATGAAAATTGGGCATGGTGGCGCATGCCTATAATCCTAGCACTGGGGAGGCCTAGACAGGAAAATCACTACTGTCTGAGCTACATAGTGAAAACTTGTACCCCCCAAAATAAATAAATTAATTAAAAAGAAACATATAAGCCTTCATAGAGTAATACTCTCTTACTCTGTGTGTCTGTGTCTGTCTGTCTATCTGTCTGTTTTTCTCCTCTCTTTTCTCTCTCTTTCTCCCCCTCTCATTCTTGCTTCCTTCTTTCTTGAGCAGTATGTTAACTAGAAGCTGACATGCATAAAAAGATTCAAGCAAGATATTTTAATGCTATCATGCTTTAAAGGTTAAATATATCATAGGGTAAACTTGTTTCATGCATTTAACTCAGCTTTTTTTCATGAATAAGTTGATGAAACATGTTTTAACAAAGAAGTCCAAAATACAATATTTTTTTTCTTGTCTCATCTCATACTTAAAAACTACAAAGGGTATAGTTAAATCTTATAAATGAGCTCAAAATGCAATTGTTTCTCATGCGAGTTGAACTCCATGGTTGTTTTTTCTTCTTTTTTAAGTCAACTGCAGCTTAGATATAATTTTGACAGTCTTTGCTAGTTAAAATTGAAACTCACAGAGCGTGACCTGCCATCTCCCTTTCTCTGCCATGAGTCTTTGCTATTACTAATTTTCTGCATGTGATATAGTGACCTCAGGGCTGATTAATTAGCTGTTGGTTTAAGTATTTTACAACATTAATTGTGAAAGCCCTCACTGTTGCTTCATGGATAGATTAACCTTGTTAGTGTGTGGAATTAGAAATAGAGAAGCTTCGTTAGCCTGTCTCACTGACATTTTGAAAGCATTTTTTTACCAAATGAATCAGGGCCATTAGGCCATTTTTGGAAGCTCAGTCTACCCTTCATATCAGCAAATACAGGGCTGAAATTTGTTTGGTTGCTGCTTTTCTCTCTACTCCCAAGCAATTTTCCTTTGATTTTTGCCATAATTGTTCATCCATGTTGGTACCATGCCTGTTTTTTTTTTTTAATATATATATATATATATTTATATATATATAATTGTGACAAAAAGTTATAAAATCTAAACTGAGCCAATATACAAATTCAAGGTTGAAAAAGGACTAAAACAATGACCTATTATGGCCTGTAGTTAGAGGAAAGGTTACGCATCTTGACACCAAATAGTTCAAACAGAATAAGCCAGACCACCACAAGACTTCAATTTCCTGCTTCTTGCGCATCCCCCCAAAAAGCTCATTAACTCTCTCTAACCACAAACGTACCTGTGTATTTATAAATGTCTCTTTCTTTGGAAGCTAGTGTTTACAGGAGAAAACTTAACTTCCAAATCATTTGAAATGGATCAAGTATAATTGGACCATATAAAGAAAATGGCATAAGGACAGATTGCCTGGCTTCCTACTTGGCTTCTAGGGTTTGTAAGCTCATGGACTATCCTTCACTATAGTCCAGAAGCATATTTTGTATAAATGTCAAATAATTAGTCAAAATAGAAATGAAAAAGTGGTCTCCACTCTCCACAAAACAAGCTGAAAAACATATTGCAGAAGATTGTACACCAAGAAGCTTCACTTTGTGATTAATATGTTAGCCCACAAAGCTTACAAATAGAATACATTTGCTTAGAGGGCTAATTGAAAGGATGTAGAAGTATTCTAGGGTCAAAATTAACATTTAAGATTTTAATGAGATTTTTCACTCAATAAATACGTGTTGATTGATCAAGGCCTCTTTTTCCTTTGCGAGACTTAAAACGAAAGTCAAGATTGATCTTATCGCTTGTTTTGCAGCCCTCACATTGCTTCCTTTTGCTTTGATTTCTATCCCTAACCTGACGAGCAATACATGAAAGTAGCATGGGGTCTCTGTGTAGTTGAATGCAGATGCTATGCCCATATTTTATGAGAGAAGCAAGGTGCACGGTAGAGACTTGATTAAGGTACAGCTGGCGCCACTTCTGTCACAATAGCTAGAAGCATACACCACATAATATAATCCTGGCTTGCATCTTTGAATGTGTACTTGATTGTATGCATGGAATGTATATGTTTGTATTTAGAGTGGGTGTGTGGGGGGTGCATGTGCATGCCCCTGTGTGTGTTTGTGTGATCTCAGCAATCAGGTTCAATCCTTGATGCTCTTTGGTAAGGGCTACTTTGTACCCTAAAGCTCTTTGGACACCATTTTCTCCAACATAGCCTAACTGCATATATGTTTTTCCTGTTGCACTTTCAATTTTCTTTCTGCTTTGGTTGTGAAGAGAAACTTCTTTCATCTTGTTCCCCTTGCACAACATGACCATTCTCATCGCCACTGGTAGCCTCATCTTCAAACAGACTGCAGAGCAGCTGAACTTCCAATCTCGCTCTGTTCCTGTTCTTGTCAGGGGTTGACTTTATATCTTGTTCTTGTAAGGTAGAAAAAAAAAAATAACAATGCAGTTTGTATACCACTAATCATTTGAGCCACAATGAATCGTTTGTTTTAATATGAATGTTCAATATTCCAAATTCTGTTTAATTTTTGACTAGGGAATATTGATGTGCTCTACTTTTTAGTCTCACACTCCAAGTATTAGGTAAGCCTAACAATGTACCAGGAATAATTTGGAGTTCCAGAAATATAAAAATATGAACTAATGAAGACACGCCGTTCATATCTTAAATAAATTTAAGCCACGTACTTTGAGTCTGTAGAATATGTTGCTTATTAGAGAGGAAGGTTTTCTGAAGTGGTTTTCCTTTGCCTTTCATGTTTATTCAATGTTTAACCTGGCTATTAAGGAAAATTATGTAAAATTAACTAGCTCACATGTTACAGAGAAAAATTTGCTATTCAACAAAATTAAAATTATTTTTGTACTTTTAATGACTTCTCATTTCATTCAAATTAAAATGGTAACTTTGCATCTAGGGAGTTGTGTACAGAAACTATCAAAAAATATCACTTTCTTTTGGAAAGTTGTGAAGTTGAAGTTTTAACTGCACAATGTGGAATTATTTTTATCCTTCATTTTTCTACTTTGCTTGAGGAAAAGAATTTGTACCTGTCATATGAACTAGCAAAATGGAAGACTGATACTATTTATACAAGCTCATAAGTTGAAGATACAGCCTTCATGCTCAAATTTTAATTAACAGGAAAATTTTTTGAAATATTCTTTGGCTTAATTACAAACTGTATGACCATTTTTAGTGCATTTCTGAAAAACCTAGTTCCTACAAGAAGATTTTTTAATACAAATAAAACTTATTATTATTACCTCTATCATAAATCAAGTTTTTTTTTCAATTGAAACTAGCTAAAATTAGAAACAAAAAAGTTAAAATTATATAATCAATTTTAATATTGGTAAATATTAAGCAATCTTAGTCTCTCATGTGAATTAGGTAGATAAAGAATGATTACTTCATGCTTATCTGACACAGAATTTAGGTACTCAGGTGATTATCACACATAAAGAATAAATAATAATATTTTAACATTAAAAATTGTTAACTACTTTGCAAAATCTGAACTTCTTTGCTGAAATGTGTTTGTTATCACCTCATGGCAAGGAGCTCTTCCCATTTATGAAAGTTTCTGTTATTGATACACTGTGCACACAATTCTTTCTGTCTCCAAGCTTCCAAATAGAAAGCATTCCTTCTACATTCTCAAACACCAGTCACCCTACATTAGGAATTCCCTGTGTCAGGCCAGATCCTAAAAAGGAGGCCTGGCAGGCTGTAAGTTCCATGTGTTCTCAATTATTGGATGTATGTCATCTTATGTAAACTCTGGACAACACAGGCACAGTGGTAAGTAGCCCCAGAAAGTCATCGCACGTTCGTGAGAGAACAGGCAAAGGGAGATTGTCAGGATCGTACTGCTTGGTGATGCAAGCCCTGCACTAATAAAGCTGGAATACAATACTTTCAAAGGCAGTAGATTTTTTTTCTCCCAATGTATTTGGCACAGGGTCTCACTATGCAGCCTGGACTTGTAGTGATTCTCCTTCTTTCAGCCTCAACAGCTCTGGGATTACAGAAGGGTGCAACCACGCAAGTCTTGGTGGCTAGCTCAATGATTGGGCCGATACATTTGAGAGATCCCATACATTTTGAAATCTTGAGTAGCGAATATTTTACTCCTGGAATTCTATTTCCGCTCAGCTTTCCTTAATTAGTTCCTGCACGTTATTTAATCTAACCAAGTTTTCAGTTCTTCCTTGTCAAGTGTGGTGCGGGGGATCGAACTCTGGCCGCTATTTGCCTAAGCAAAAGTTTAATTTGCTGAGCTGTCTCACTGGCCCTCAAATGCAGTGGATTTAGAGTAAGAACCACATGAATTACATTTGCAAGATCGCTGTGGCCCTGCCTCTGTGGATTTTGAAGATTGTAAGGATTTCTAGCAATCCTGTAAATAATTCTGCTTCAAAGCTACAGGGGGAGTATTGAAATAATGGTAGAACACTTGCTCTCCAGGTATGAGGTCATAGGTTAGGCCCAGGCTCCCAACAGTCCAAAAAAAAAGAAAAGAAAAAGATATCTCCTGTTCTATAACATCATCTTGGAGTAACTCGTTAGGCAGAGCTCTGGAGATACCATGTTTTGGGGGAAAGCAGTTCATTTCTCCTTCTGAAAGTGCTTACCTCATAGTCCTGCTTGATTTTGTCAAGTTCAGTTGCAGCCAACCAGATACTTTTGTAATAATGTGTTGGGTCTACAGCCTAATCCATTCCTTTGAAATTTCTACTGCACTCTTAAGAATTTAATGTATGCCCAGACCTTTAAATATGATCTGTATACATTTCCCTAGAGTTTTTGATTCATGTGTCATATTAATTAAAGTCTTCTGAATCACAATTGCATCACAAATCTGTATAGTTTTGCACCTAAACATGATAGACCCTACACATTTTGAAACTTTTAATAGCAAATGTGTTACTCCTGGAATTCTATTTCCTCTCTGCTTTCCTTAATTAGTTCCTACTTATTATTTAATCTAACCAAGTTTTCAATTCTTCCTTACAAGACAAAATATTCTTAAACTATGAATGAACTAGAAATCTCCCATTCATGTGCTCTGTATAAATATTAATTTAATACAAATCAAATCCTCACACATTAAAGAAATATGGCATTCATCTCTATCACTTGAGTGTCTATGTCAAGAGGACTGCTGTTGTCCAGCATGCTCATGAAATGGTAGGAGATGATTGATAATACGTTTTGAATAGATAAAATGGATAAACACATATTCAACTATCTTGGAATGTCAACCAAAAGAACAGCAAAACCTTACAAGGGACACCATTTTCACTACAAGTTCGGCCAAAGTTTCAGGAATTCTACCAGAGAAAATTTTGTTTTGGCTTTTCATAGTCCCATATCCCTCATAAAGTATAAGGGATAGATAAAATTAACGCCTTTTTTGAAACCAAATGCATTGGAAATGAATAATTTTCCTGGCGCTGTGACTCAACTGTCAAAAGAAAGTGAACTTGGATTATTTGTTTTCTAAATTTCTATTACAAACACAATGATGTTATTGTAAAAGGCAATATATCAGATAAAAATAATTAATATGGAAACACAAGAGCAAGCCAAATAGCCTTAACTAGTTGATAACAAATAATCTAACAGCTCTGAAAGCCGTACAATTCAGTCAGGAAGCAGAGTGTTAAGCTTTCTGCTTCTGAAAAAGGCTCTGGGCAGATTGGTTTGTATTATTTCCTCAGCCTTGTTCCCAAGTGGACAGCTGCAAATGGAGCTGAAACTTTTGTGAAATGTGTTCAACCCTGTCTTAGTCTGACTACCGTAATAGAAAAAGATGCCTTGTACAAAAGGAGTGCATTTTGCTTGTATTCAGAGAATGAGCGGTTTAAGATCAAGGCACTGGCGGCTGCCTCATCTGGCGAGGACGCATCTGCCCACACTGTTGCCTCTTTCAGGACCCTCTTATGGCAGAGCAGCTGGGAATCTTAGCAGAGTCTCTTCTATCAGCCCTGAGTCCCACTCATGAGAGCTCTGTCCTGATGCGCTAATCACTGCTAAAGATCTTACCTCCTATCTTTGTCACCTATGGGCGGAGATTTGAACACATAAATGTGGACCTGGGAGGCAGAAGCATTTAAAGCATGGGGAACACATGTTTCCTGTGAACACACACACAAGCTTTGTACCAGCCAGACCCATTACACCTACCTCCATATCCCGTATTTCCGGAGAAAATTTCCTCCCACATTGGATTCTATCCCATGTATGATTTTTCATTAAGAAAACAGTGTCAAAGGATGAAAGAAAGAAGGGATGTGTGTGTGTGTGTGTGTGTGTGTGTGTGTGTGTGTGTGTGTGGTGTGTGTGTGTGTGAAGACTAATTTGGATAATTTTAGCTCAGATTTCTGCTGGTCTTTTGCCAGGCAGGTACTTGTGCCCCTGAGCTATCTCCCTGGCCCTGCTGCTCTTTTGAAAGAAGCAGTTAATGCCTAAGGTGTTTTAATTTTCATTATATTATTTTTTTCTTTTTATTTTCTTATAACTTTATCTTTGTGTGTGTGTGTGTGTGTGTGTGTGTGTGTGGCTGGCTGAGCCTACCCTCGGAGTGGGACTGGCACAGTATATGGTGCCAGGGATCAAACTGTGGTCCCTGTGCACTTGCCTAAGCAGGCATGTTAGGCCGCTGAGCTATTTCTCTGGCCCTCTTATAACTTTCTTGTTGTTTTGTCTTTTTTTAAAATCATTTTTGCACAGCTATATCTGGTAACCTAAACAAGGAATTTGAAGATAATATGATGCATGCAATAACTATTGTTGAGTTCCTATTACCTTGGTTAATGACATTTTATCTAGTTTCTAATGTTTTTATCACTATTTTTTATTCTTTGAAAAAGAGAAAGAATAGGATCATAAATAATATAACATTAAAGAAGAAAAGCAAATCAGTAAGCTGCAATCATCTGTATAAGTTTTGTACATTTCACAAGGTAAAAGTTATGGGGAGTATTTTGTTCTTTAGCTAGAAGAATATCAAATTTTAAGACAAATTTCAGTGCCAATATTAGATTTGATCTTCAGTGCATTAGGATTCCATGGAGAAATGCAAAACAGTTCCCTTGCCATAACTTTACTGATATATAGCTGATATCAATCTAAGGGAGAGACAATATATAGGCAGAATGGGAATAAAAATAAAAAAGATTTGAAAATACTTTCATCTAATTCATTAACATATAAATGATACTTTTTCTTCAAACTAAAAGTTGTATACTTTTTATCAGAATTTTTCTGTCATTTATTTTTATTTCTAGTTATTCACTTTGTTGAAAATTTTCAAAGAATCTTTGGCTTTATTCAATGTATGGCCATTTGTGAGAAAGTGGTTTAATCTACAAAATACCAAAAAAATAATGATGCCAGCGAACAGCTATAGAATGAGGTTCTCCCCACTTCTTATGATGGGCTGTTGTCATGACCAAAATAACAAATGAGAATCTTTTAGCATTTTGATTAATATTTCCTTTGTCACTGTTGTCTATTTCTCAGTCCTATAGCACACAAAAAAGCAGAATTTTAGCATATTGGCTATTTGCACTCCACAATAAACAATATCTTACCTTTTTTTTCTTTTTTGTACAAGGTCTCACTATGCAGCTTGGACTAATAGTGATCCTCCTGTTTCCTGCCTCCCACGTGCTGGGATTACAGGCATGTGCCACCGCACCCGGACTCCATTGCCGCCTCACTGCGCTTGACAGTGGGGCCAACATGGCAGGTGGGGCCAGCAATCGAACCCTGCCCCCTGTGCTTCCCTAAGCAAGTGCTTAGTCTGCTGAGCTATACCGCCGGCCCTTATATCTTACCTTTTCTATCACAGTTTTATTACCATTATTCAAAAACGATCCAAACTCTTTAAAAGCAAGACCTTTTATTACTGAATACTTGACTAAAACAATAGAATGAGGTTCGTAAAACATAGAATGAGAAAAAAAAACAACTCAAAAGCACTCATGAATTTTGTTCTAACAATTGCACATACAGTTGAGTTGTATCATAAAGAAAATCAAAATGGGTGGACAATCATTCATGTGACAATCCTACCCATGATTTCAATGATATGAATTACCATTCTTTAACACAAAATATGAACAAATTATGAGTCTTGAGTTAAAGTACTTATTGTTATGCACTGCGAACTATGGGGTTCTGAATGTGTTATTCATGACAGAGTGATAAAATGTAATCTTTAGAATTAATGAGGCTAGCATTTTCATTCTTGGCCTCATGACTTATGCATGTAAAAGATTGGAAATGTTATTCATTTTCTCCTTCAAATTCAACTACAAAATAAGATTAATATATCATAAGACAGTATCGTATGCGTAGCCATATTTATAGCTGCATAATTCATAATAGCTATTTCCTGGAAGCAATTTCTATATGTATCAAAAAATGATTGAATAAAGAAAATGTTTAGACACATTTTGGAGTACTATTCTGCTGTAAAGAAGATAAACTTGGATCATCTTCAGGAAAACTGATGCCCTTCGAATTCATGATGTTAAGTGAAATAAATTGGAAACAGAAGCTTAACACTCCAAGTTTTCTCTCATATCAAAAATCCAAAATATGAATAAAAGAGAAGATAAAGATAGATAATACAAAGTAGGGGCTATCAGAAGGCTCTGTACTTTGCAATAAGTCACTTCTTCTCTATTTCAACTCCCTTTAGAAATTGCAATGTGTAAATGACCAAAACTCCCTGAAGTGGCACATTTCATTTCTGAATACCTCGCAAATGGCAAAGGGATCGAGAGACAGGGCAAGTGGGCAGGGAAGGCGGTGATGGAAACAGGATGAATCTGTGTTATGTACATGGGTCAGCTCTATATAAGGAATGTGATCATTATGCACTTCACATGTGGACTAATAAAAAACACTGAAAAAATAGTATCTAGTTATATATCATAGTATGAGAATTAAATGAGATAAACTAACATAAACTGCTTATCAAAATACTTACACATACTAAGCAAACACTGAAATGCATAATATTATTATCTTTGCCCAACATTAGGAGATATTAGGAGATATCAATTCTATACTGTCTCAGGATTTTCTCACCAATACTAGTACCAATATTAAAATAGCTACTAGCTGTTATTTGCTTAGTATATCACGGGTATTTTGATAGGCAATTTATGTTAGTGTTCTTTGAAAGAGTAAGTGAAATTGATAAAACTCCTAGCCAACCTTATTTTTTTAAAAAAGAGAGAAAGATCCTAATACTAAATCCAAACCTATTTACAAACATACCAAGATTCCAATAACAGGCAGAGAGAAAGCCAAGAGAACCAGACCATCACTGAGAGCTGGAGCAAACTAGATGAAATCTGAAGAATGACTGCAAGGGCAAAAGCAGAAATAGAAAGATTTTCCCTCAGTTCACCACAGAACGATATGAGACCCCAGGGGTGAGTTTTGTAGTTTCGTGAGCCAAGGCTGCTGTCCAGGACGATGAGGGTCAGCCTCTAGTGTAACTGCAGTGACTATTGAAACTCCACAGGACAGGGACATTACATGTATGAGAAAAATAAAGTTAGGGTTGGGCATGTAGTCAGAACATCTCAGAATGGAGAACTGTCATTTTTAAACTTTCACCAAAATAGAAATCCCTGAAGAAAAAAAAAAAAAAGCTAAATCGTATCTTTTAAACTTTCAAAAATCTAATTTTACTTTTAAAGGAGCTACATGTAAGTATCAAGGTCTTATCCAAGAAGAATCTGTTCAGTAGAGGAAAGGCCATACAGAACATGCAGTAGCTACAGAAAAACTGGCATAATGTAGCTTACAACCTGAACCTATTTCAAAACAAGCTACAGACTTAGAGAAAATATACATCATGACACCACTACCTAAGTTATAATTTAAAAATCTCTGAAATGGCAGATTTCTAGAAAGGATTACAGATTTATTATAAATCTTGTTTCAGAAATAAAGAATCATAAATGCATGAAAACAAATCAAAGTCAATGACACATGATTCATTCAAAGTAGAAATAAGTGAGGAGGAGAAACATAAAAGTAAACTGAATTAATAAAGACAAAAATCAGCTGAGTGTGGTGGCGTAGGCCTGTAATCCCAGCAGCTGGAAGGCTGAGGTAGGAAGATCGGTGTGAGTTTGAGACCAACCTGGGCTACAAAAAAGTGAGCTCAAGGCCAGCCTGAACTGCATAGCGAGACCCTGTCTCAAAAAAGACCAAAAATAAATACATACATACATACAAAAATGATGAGAAAAATGACAAATATTAAAAAATTTAAAAGTTTCAATCTACAGATAACAGGAACCCTTATTAAAACCAATCAGAAATTAGTTTGTACTAAATTTGTAATTCAAGAAAATCATGCTTGAGATTAAAGTGAGCAAAGCTACATGTTACAAAAATACATAATCTGTTTGAAAACATTGTGCCTTCAGCAACAGCATATGTATTTTAGTAAGATTAGCAAGCTTGAAAAGCAAACACTTAAAAACAGAAGAAAAAGAAAACATGAAAGTTTACTATACTCAGGCAAAGAAAGAAAATGAAAATCAAACCATGATAAGAATGCTGACAACCCCATCCTATGACAGAGAGAATAGAGCAACCTCTTTAAGAAACTCTAAAAAATATAAAATTGAACAGAGATTTTAGATACAGAAAAGTTCAGCATCAAATAGAAAGTACAAAGATAACTGTTAACAATGTGCAAAAATGCGGTGACTTTTGTTTTAACGATTGTATTCTCAAGAACATGCAGAAGAGAGAGATCCAGACAGGCTCTACAAATGGAAAGAGCACCTCAAAGACCAGAAGTCAGCCTTGAACATACCTAGGGAGCACACATTATAGTATAGTTTATAGTAAGTGTA
>PVKN010036044.1:0-11514 GCA_004027915.1 Capromys pilorides | reverse complement strand
TGTACAGCAGCAATTAGTATTTTAGATCAGCCTTTCAAACAAAGCTCCAATTCAAAGTCTTTTTACCAACTTTTCGTTACAACAAATCAATCTGAACAACGGAATCTCAGAATGCTGTCTAAAAACTACAACCTCTAATTACCCATAGGAAGAAAGTATGTGGCTGAACTTAACACTGGAATGTCAATGGCTATCTTTTTGGTAACTTTTAGTATCTAAATTAGTTTCCAAAGCTACTCAGACTAAAGTTTTTTATAGCAGATGGTAATGGTTTCTTGAGTATCATATAGATTTTGATGAAAGAACTGTGCTGTGACTCAATACCACACACTTTATATCCCCCTGAATATACTAGACATGTGGGAATTGAGAAATAAAGGACAATGTCCTACCCATGTCCACCATCTTTTGCCAAACACAAAACATTTGTAAAACATCTTCAACTACACTGAAACAAATCTGAATTTACTTATTTTGCTACTAAGCCATTCAGAACACTGAGTACTGGCAATTACTCATGTAAAGTGTGTAAGAGGGAAAGCCCGGAGAGAAACAGATCTGGAGCCCCTCAGTGCAAAGAATCGCCTGGGACATCTTTACCTCAACCTCTTAGACATAGGGGAAAATTATTTTTAAATCATTACACAACTTATTAGAAGCAGAATTGAGATTGTTTAATGTGTTTGTTTAAGTACTATAATTTCAACCATCACCAGTATATTCCAAATACTAAGATCATCCAAATAAAAAGAGAGCATTTTGTAGAAAGAAAAAGAATTATTAAATAGCCAAAACTAACAAGGCTAATAGAGTTACTATAACACATTAAATTTTACTTTATTTCTTTATTTCAAAACATCAGGGGGAGGGGAACTGAAGAAGAGAAGTATAGACTTTTTATGCCATATGAGGGGAAAGGTTACCCTTTGTCAAGTAAGACAAGAATTTTCCTGATACCTGATTTCTAGAAGGAATTTATCACTTCTAGTTCATTCCCAGTAAGACCCAAACATGAAGCTACTCTTTTACTTATTTATTTATTTTTATTTTATTATGGCCGGCTCAGCCTGCCCTGGAGGTGGGGCTGGTGCAGCCTGTGGTGCCAGGGATCGAACCACAGTCCCTGCAGTTGCCTAAGCTTCCCTAAGCAAGTGCTTTAGACCACTGAACCATCACGCTGGCCCAGAAGCTACTCTTTTATTAGTTAACAAGATTCATAACATTTGGTGTCTATGACAAAAAATGTAAGGAATGGGCTGAGTATAGTGTGGTACACTGGTAATCCCAACTATTTAAAAGGCTGAGGCAAAGGGATTACAAGTTCAAGGGCAGTTTTCACAATTTAGCAATACCATGTCTCAAAATTAAAAATCAAAAGGGCTGAGGACAACTCAGTGGTAGAATCCCTGCCTGCCACAGGTTCAGTCTCCAGTGCCAAAACCAAAAGTAGAAAATGCAGAAGTTACAAAAATCTCAGATACTGTCATACAGTTATGGCCCAAGTGAATCAAGTATGTACGGGAGTGGGGGATCCCATACTGGCTCCAAGCTTAGTCGTGTGACTTGCTTTGACCAGTAAGATCTTCCCTCAGTTGTTACAGCTAACAATCATGAGTGGCACCCTGAGGGATATGAGACCTCATGAAGTAGAGAAGAGCTGCCTAGCTGAAGCCCCATAGGATAACCAGCCTAGCAACCACCAGACATGGGAAGGAGCTCATCCTGAGCCAGCCAGCCCCAGCTGACAGCAAGGCTGCCCGTCAACCACCAACTCAGTAACAATAATCAAATGGTCAAACCACTACATTTGGAGCTGTTTCTATGGAGCAAAACTAACAGAAACAGATCTGTTGCAAGTAAATTCTGTTGTGACAGAGAATTCAGTGTGCATCTGGATGTCTCTGGCTCTGGGCTCAGTGATCCTGAGCCTTACTTTACCAGGAAGTGGGTGTTCAAACAAGCTGTGGGAAGAGCTATACAGAATCCCAAGTGCATTTTCCCATAGATACTCTGACCAAAATGATGATTGCTGTGCTAGGCTGGGCCCCCAAATTGTGTTTAACCAATGTAAGTGATATTGTTTCAGCAATGAACTGAAGAACTAAAATGCTTAAGTAATTCCTATAAAGTTGAAAGTGTACTTGAGAAAGAAAATTTAAAATTCAAATGATGATGCTTGAGAAAGACAAACTCAGGTTTAGATTTTTTCTCAATGGCCTACACCAATGGTTTCTGTGGTGAGCAGGGTCTGACTAGACTCCCAGTGAGAACTCCTTCTGATCCTGCTTTCTCCTTTGGGTGTGGGTGGACCTACTACTGTCTCTGATGAATAGAAAATGGTAAAGGGATTGGTAGTGTGATCAGGTTACCAAACACTGTGGCTTCTCTCTTGCTGGTGTTTTCTCTCGGCAGGCCCTCTCAGCTTGCCCCCTTCACTGAAGCAAGCCGCAATGTTGCAAAGACTGACATAGAAAGAACCGAGAGTGCCCTCTTGTCAACAACCACTAAGAAACTGAGGCCCCTGGTCCAACAGCCTGTGAGGTCCTATCCTATCCTCTGGTAGTGTGTCTTTTACCGCAGTCAGGTTTAATCTAAGCATTCATTATATCTCTTATCATCCCTTGTAAGTGAGCTTAGAAGAATACTCCCCAGTCAGCCCTTGGGAGAAGACCACAACCCTAGTCAACCACTGAAGTGTAGCCTCCTGAGAGACCCTAAAACAGAGGACATTGAATTCCTGACCAAAGGAAGTGTGGCATTAAAAACAAAAACCCTGTGTTTCCAAGCTGCTAAATTGGGAGCTGATTTTTCACACAGCAATAAACTACAGATATTGGTCTCCCAGCCTGCATAGCCATCAAAAGCAGATGGAGAAGTTTTTGGCTTTAGTCATCAATTTGAAGACATTTTTAACTTTTATAAATAAAAACTCCTTATTGTTAAATTTGTTTTCTAACAATTTTCTTAGCACAAACCACACACATATGCACGCACACACACACAGATAACCATAGTACATGTTGGGAGTGTGCCTTTCTACATATTTTATGCAATTACATATTATATAATGGTATCATACTATACATGTGACTCATCAACTTGCGCTTTTCACATCACTCTATGTCTTAGAGACCTTTCCATATTGGCAAAAACAGAGCTGTTACATTATTTTTTAACTGTCCCAGAGCATTCCATAAAATGAATGAATCATAACTCATTTAATCCATTCCCTACCAAGACGCATTCAAAATTGCCTTATTTTTATGTTGTAAACAGGATTTTCAACAACATTCTTAGACATATGTCTTTGTTCATGCATACACATAAAGGATAACTATACTTTAAAATTTTAACAGATAAACAAAATGTTCTTTGAAATGGCAATACAAATAATCACTTTCATCAAAGGATATGTAATACAAATTTCCTTTCACCTTTATCAATAGTGAATGTAAGTCTTCTATTCTTGTCAATCTAATGAATAAAAACTATTGTTTTGCTTTCAATCATGTTGTTTTATTATAACCTGAAAACATATGGTTTTCATTTTCTTGCACACCAATAAATTGTGACCATAAGTATTATTACATTATCCTTCCAGGACTTGGGGAAAGTTAAATTTTATTGATAAAATAAAAAGAAGCAAGATTTCCTGAGGTATTTCACATGTGTGAGAGATATAGAAAGAGAGAAATAGTTGCTTTAAAATATAGGTTCAGAAGTAAAGTAAATCACAGATGATACAAGCATAGGGTGTTCAGGCCAGGGCTCAGAGGAGCAGTGAGAAGCTAGCTGGTGGTGAGGAGAAAAGCAGACAGCCTGGGGCTGCAGCAGGCTTTGGAAAGATAAGCACTAATTCAGGAGCTTACCCCCATGGACTTTCAAAAGGCCTTCGTTGGTTTCTCAGCAGCCAACATTCTTCATGTTACATTAAAGATTCCTGAATCAATTCCTCTGAAGAAATTATGGGCTCAAAACCCAGCGATAATTTTTTCTCTGACAAGGAAGAAGAAATATAGTGTTTCTAATATGGTAGAAGTTGTACAAAATACACAATATTTTCATTTTACAGATGTGGAAACTGAGGCAGGGAAACATTAAGGATCTGCCCAGCTTTCCGGTCATTACTTGGCAGAGCACAGACTTTCACACAAGCAGGGCCTTTGAACACAACGATCACTGTTTCCTCTAGGTTCTATTGCCTCACCGAGATGCAAAGCCCAGCCCTGCTGTGGGTCTCATCACTTTTGCCAAGTGACCTTGAGAACACCATTTAAATTCTTGGGTTTTAATTTCTTTCTCTTTGGAAAAAGGGGGTAGAATCTATGAGGCTTCTTCCTTCTAAATCTGACATTTTTGGACTCTGTAGTATCTGTTAGATTACAAAGCCAAGATAGAACTGGAGAGGGAGACAGGGAGGGAGGCAGAAAGGGAAGAAGGAGGGAGATAAGAAGAGAGAGAGAGAGAGAGTTAGTTCATCTTGAGCTTTCATCATTGTGGCTGTGCTGTTGAGAGATCCAATTCCAGAGAGAGATTTCCTGTTCCTAAAGGAACAAAAAACTCTTAAATGTAGGAATAAGTTCCTATTAAATAAGTTCCTATTCCTACATTTAAGGGACAACTCCAGGAAACTCTCACAAAGCCAGAAGCTTCAAGAGGTCAATAAGGTGAAAGAGAGCTGAGAGCTGTCAAGTAAAGAGAGACTTATCAGTAAGGAAAAAAGAAAGGAGATCTCAGAGGACCAGCTTTTCATGTCTGACTAGAGGCTCCCTTATTCCACATTCGTTTGGATACAGTCCGGTTTTAAACTACTGTTATCTATGTGGAGCTGATTCCTGGAGTGAAATCCCCACTGTTACTTGTTGCAAACAAGAAACGAAGGGTAAGAAAATAATATCATATTTAATGTGCAAAGAAAAGAAAAGTTTGCATTTTTTAAATGTCACCATTTCTTTGACTGCAAAATACCCTAGAGTCATTTCAGAAAATTTGGAATGGATGGAAAATATTAAGATCACTTACAATACTATTACTTCAGCATGTGGGTATGTTTCCTTCTATTTCTTTTTCCTATCCAAGTTCTTAAAACTAAAATTAAAATTTTATTGTAGATATTGTTTTATATAGTAATTCAACATTACAAATATGAAACATGCTCTCAAGTCGTCAGAAAATATTCAAAAGCAGCATTTTAACTCAGGGCTGCATGTTATTCTGGGTCTTGGACAGCCGTGATTTACTGAACTATTTGGGAGGAGCAACGAAGACAACAAACCATTGTAGAAGAAATGAGCAGAGACAAGAGGTTGTCGAATTTGGCTAGTTCTTTACCGACATGTAGCAAACAACTCCCAAACTTAGTGACTTTGATCAACACTTCCACTCAGGACTCTGTAACTTGGGCAGGCCTGAGGGGCTGGAGAGGAAGGAGCCCGGCTCACCGCTCTTCCCTGCAGCCTCAGCAGGACTGAGTATGGACCAGAGTCCAGAATCCTCACCAGGCTGTTGCTTCGTGTCTGACATCAAGGCCAACTGTAGCTCAGATGCTAGGTGGTGCTGCGAGTTGCAACACCTACAGCACCCACGGCTCCTCTCTGGAGTCCAGGCTTCCTAGCAACACAGGGGTTTAGGACCCAAGATCAAGAAAGAATCTGGCTTCTGCCTCCTCAGACTTAGCCCCTGAAGTCACTCAGGTCCTCTCTGCCACATTCTGTCAGCAGAAGTGAGTCACCAAGATCAGCCCCCAGTCAAGGAGAGAACTGACTTCTCTAATGGCCCTGATGGGTAGATAGCCAAGGGAACTACGACCTGTTTTAAAACCCTGTATGTGGGTATTACCATAAAACTCCTATTAGAGCCATTCCTGAAAACCATACTGCCCCACCCAGGACATCTACATTCCTCCCCCTTCTGAGCCCAGGTCAACTTGTTGGCTTCCTGGAGGAAGATAGCTGAGGACTCCACAGAGGGGCCTGTCTTGGAATTAACTGTGGTCCTTGGGCACACAACCACAAAACAGGGTAAGCCCTGCCCCCCAGATGTAAGTTTCCCCATGTCTTGCTTCAAACTAAGCCCACCAGCATACAGAGCTCCAAGGTTTTAATTCCTGTTCCTCCAGAAGCTTCTGCTGTCCTGCCACATTGGGGGACTCATGGGGCACAGCCCTTGGACAGCTATGACTAAACCTCAACCCCGAGCTCATCCTCCCCTTCTGCTGCGCAGGCATGGCAAAGGCTTCAGGCCTCCCCAGGCCTTGGGCCAGGTAGACTCCAAGCTAGGAAGGGAAAGGAGCCACCAAAGGAAGGGACCCAGGGCTGAAGGAAATAATTGACAGAAAGGTTGAAATTTGATTTGCACCTGAAGGACGGCAGGGGAATACTTCTCCAACATAACTACCCTGCACAGTCTCTATTTTATGATCCACCAAATCTGCTTTGAACTATGTTAATAGTCTTTGGTGTAACTCTTTTTATGACTCTTCAACTTAGGAGAGCACAGCTGTAAAACCTATCTTTAAGATGTGAACAGCTGGAGATTCAAATTTATAAATCCACTAGCCATAGAAGATTTTTCCCAATCAAAAAGAAAAGTATTTCATGTTCCCTGAGCAGCTGACATCACAAAACAACCCATGTGATGGAAAGGAGACCCATTCCCCCACCACTACCCTTTTGTGTTTCTGAGTTAGAAAGTTTTATCCATGAGAACCTAACTGTTCTCAAAAAGACTTCTCAGAACACTGTTTTTTGGATGACCAAATTTTGGATGAACTCCTTCATGCAAGAGCTGGTGAAGACTTTTTTCTTTGAACCTGGAAATTACTTTTTATTCCTTTTCAGTTTGAAAAGTTTAAGACTTCATGGTTCGGGTTTCATTCCAAGTTCGGAATGCTTGGAGGTCCAGGGGGATCACAACTTGGCAAAATATAGCCCAGTTCCTAAAATTAAGCAACTGTTAGCAAGATCTGAGCTTCCACACTGGCACTGCTGAAAGAGCACTTTCAGATCTCAAGTGGAGACTTCCTGCTGGGCCATGTGGGTGGAGCACACAGCTGAATGGAGAGGCCTGCCTGGAAGCCCTTTCATCTGTCCGCCTCTGTCCACGCACCCACCCCAGCTCCCAGGATTTGCTGGGACTGTCGTAGGGGGCTAAGTCATATAGACAAACACAAAGTTCACTCGGGGACACAAGCAAGAAATAGCAACAAAACACACATTCTTCTCTGCGGTACATTTTCCCAGACTCCACGATATGCCCTGGCACACCGCAGGCACTCAATATTGTTTATTAAGTGCTTAAGAGAAAAAACAAAAAAGAAAAGAAAGAAACTAGGGGGACAGGAAGAAGATAAAAAAGAGAAAAGGCAAGAAGAGGAAGAGGGAAAGAAAAGAAAGGAGAGAGAGAAAGGAAAAATTCTGAGCTGATTTTGAGTAATGCTCAAAATCAATATGTACTTACATGCGCTGTACTACGTCAAATAATAACAAAGTTGAGTGATTAATTAGTGGAAAATACTGTGCTAAAGCACATCATAGACATTAACTTAAACACATGATAACACCATTATTAAGCCCATTTCACAGATGAAGAAACAGTTTAGAGAGATTAAGTTACTTGGCCCTGGGGCCAAAAGTTCAGTGTGGGCTAAGAGTCTGAATGCAGGCCTGTGGGGTTTTCTTCCTTTCTCCTGCTTTTATTCACTCATGGAAGTTCAGTACAGTTTCTCTCCTTGGTGTTTTGTTTTGCTTTATTTTATTTTGTTTCAGTGAAGGGGTCTGGAGTAGACTCAGGGCCTTCACACTAAGCTATATCCTCAACCTTTGGGTTTTTGTTTTTGGAGGGTTTCTTTTTTGGGGGGGGGGCAAGGAGTTGTTTGTTTGTTTGTTATTTGAGACAGGGTTTCTCAAAGTTCCTCAGGCTGGGCTTGAATTTGCCATGTTCCTGTCTCAGCCTCCCAGACAGCTTGTCTTGCAGAATTTTGCCTGCAAGATCTCCTTATTTCTTATAAGGGTGGTAACCAAAGGGTCAGGGCACACAGGTGCAAGCCTCTAGCACTCCCCAGGGTTTGTCGCTCCTAGGCCAGATAGACAATAAGAGCCAAGCTACCTCTTCATGCCGAAGTGAGGACTTGGTACTCTCAGAGGAAGAAACAGCCCTGCAGGTCTTCAGTCAGGAAAGAATGGATCAGGACCTAGAAGGATCTTGAGTGGCTCCAATGACAGGAGCAGTGGGGTCTGAAGAAACACCATAGTACGTGTTTCATCCCAAGTACAACCGGAGGCCAGTGAATTGGAAGCAAATGAACACTGTAGTACCAACTGATATTCTAGTCACAGAGTGCATAGGGGCTGCAGCCTTGGAGGAGGAAATGATGTATCGAGGGCCCAGAGGAAAACCCCTTACCAGTCACTCAACAAGCCCTCCAAACCTGGCTTGGTGCCCAGGACACCAAAATGATCAGGGCTGAGCCCTATACTGCAAACACACTGTCTCTGGAGAGGGAGGGGACACATACAGAGACAGGAAAAGGTTTATGTGAGCTGGATCCTACAGAACCAATGCAAGATCTACAGGCAAATAAGAAGAAGGGGCACCCCATGCGGGGCACAGCACAGAGGTGACCTCTACAAAACCCCCTCAAGGATCAGATCATGCTCTCAGCTGCAGGAGCACAGGGAGTCCAGGAAGAGGAGGGCTGTGAACACTAAGGTCCAGCGTAGGTCTGGGCAACACCATGGGCCTTGAGTGTCACCTCAAGGGAATCTACTTTTCCTGGGGAACAAGGAACCAGGGACAATCACTGAGCAAGGAGGCTTGGCTTTCTAAATGGCCACACTTACTAAGGGCAGAAGAAGCAGCTGAAAGGCAGAAACTCTGAAGGTCCCAACAGAAGGGAAAAGCTCCCCACGGGTGTCCAGCAGAAGTGACCTGGGACCACCAGCCACCACATTCCAGTCATGAGAGCAGTTTCTCACAAAGACTCAGCAGTCACTGGATGTGCTCAACCTACAGCGGCCCTCTTGGCCCTAAAGACAGGAAACCCAAGAAGAGGCGGCAACACAGAAACCCGGAAAGGAGCTCTGCACACCCAACTCATGGGAAAATGGCAGTCGTGCCTCACTCGCACTCCATCAGCCCTTTCCAAGGGAGGCTGTGCTCACAGGGGCATTCCCAGCTCTCCCCTGGCCCGTCTTCGCTTCTGAACCCCTGCAGCTGCCCTCTTCTGCATCCTCCTCCCTTGCCACATGCTCCTCACTGAGTTCAGGGGGATGGGATGGCAAAAAGACAGCTCTGTGGAGGATCAGTGGCCAGGATTCCAACACCCCAGTTCCCACAGTTGTTCTCTATTCCCCGTCCTTGGTCTTAGCTTCCTCATGAAGAGACCTGCTTCCCTCATAAGGAAGAGGCACCAAAAGACCGAGGAAATCCTCTTGCCACCTGATACAGAGAGAGCTGTCGTCTTGGTACGCAGCATCAATGAGGACCACGGTTGGAGCCATGGCCATTTCCAGAAGAGCAGTTCAGGCACTCTGGAGCTCGCCAGGGTTGTTTTCATGCTTTCCTTTCAGTTAACAGTCAAGATCACTGAAGCCTCGTGGGAAGGGCTAAGCCAGGTCACTCCATCCAGGCACTTGTCCCTTCTTCCAGTGCCAAGGACCCAGCTGTGCAGAATGAACCCCACCTTCCTGGGGAAGATGGGCCAAAAACAGCTCTGCAAAGGGCAGTGGGGAGAAGGCAACAGCCAGGCATTGTTTGCCCCCCAGGTCTTGCAGGGCTGAAGCTGAGTGGGCAGGGAGAGGGTCAGAGGTTCTGGCAGCATGGGGTGGGGGGACTCTGCGACAGCTGGACTCTTACAGTGGGGCATTGTTCTCTCCCTGTGTCACATCTGCTCCTCAGTGGGTGGAGGTCAGAGAAGGAGAACTGAGTCAAAGTCGAGCGTACCTACCAGGGCCTGGAGAGAAAGCCATGAGCTGCCCAGCCAGAGCACAGGAAACTCTGAAAGCTCCCGAGGGCCCACTCACTACCTACCTAGTCCCAGTCAGAGAGGGCTCGAAAAGCGCCCCTCCACCGGGTCCCTCCCCTCCCCCAGCTCTTTGCTTCTTTCCGTCTGTTGATACCATGCCAGCTTTGGTAATCTTTTACTTCTTACTACCGAAGCATTTCTTTTGCACTCTTCAAAATTTCCCTAAATATTTTTTTAAAGCCTGGTATGTTTATTACATTGAACTTTAAAATCATAAAATCCAGTGCTAGGGAGTTCAGACAAACCCTTTGACCCCTCCGTACACCACTGAGGATTCCACCTTTGGAGACAGAATCTTGGGCCATGGGTCCAGAAGCACAAATACGTCTGGCCCCTTCCTCTCAGCATACTGTCCACTAGTGCTTACAAAATAGCTCATTAATATTCGATAAAATCCTATGAATGAGGTCTGTTTAAATAGAAATCAAGTCTATGGGCAAGAAAAGTCAAGCTGAGTGGTGTTCAGCAGCTTACCTAAAATCGCACAGAGATCAATCTCAGATTCTCTACCTCTAAATCTACTGCTCCTTTCTTACTAAAGAGATTCTATTGAGAAATGTTACTATGTAATGTTAAAAATTAAAAGAAAAAGTGTCCACTGGATTGTTGATTACAAGACAAAACATGGGAAGCAACCCAGATAACTACAAAAGAATAATGAAGCAAACTTGCAGAGCCACTCAAAATGTTATTAGCAGCTAAAAATCAAAATGTTTGTTGATCGCAGTACAACAGGAACTTCTCAAGTTGAAAAATGTATATGCACTTTATGAATGAAATTTGCATAAGCATAAATCAGGGCAGGCAGGACAGCAGGCTACCGCGAGGCCCGAAAGACAGCAGCAAGAGTTCCGGACGTACTTTTCTTTAATTTTTTGTTAATGCCATTCAGATGTCTCGATGTAGACTTAACTTTGAAATACAACTTTCTTTAATTTTATATGTTACTTGGGATCCTTAGAATTCTTCACCTTCTCATTGGGGACATTAAAATACATCAAAACCGGGCTAATGCCTGAAATTGCACCTCGACCCTGACTGCAGTCATCATGCCGCCGCTGCCACAGCGGTCCAGTGTCCAGCTCCCCTGGGGAGAGGGGACCAAAAAGGCAGAAGTAACCGCTTGATCTGCAAACAGTGGTTTACCCCCACACCCCCACACCCCAGGGGCTCCTGGCAGCCTGCTCTCAGAGCCAGGCTCTTTCTCCTTATCGGAGCCTCTTTCTAGCAGCTCAGCATCCAACCACCCCACATCCCACTACCAGGTTAGGAAGATTTAGGGTGATTTACTCAGACAATTTGGTCATAAGGAGTCATTGCAGGGGTCATGGCACCCCGAAAGAAGAGAAGTCCACCCAGGCCTGGGAGGTCCTCCTCTTCCTTTCCTTGATTCACTTTCTCCTCCTCTTGCTCCTTCTTGCTCCTTCGTCCTCCTCCTCTTCCTCCTCTTCAGTATCCTTCTGTTCCTCCCCCTACTCCTCTTCCTGCTC
>PVKN010036043.1:0-11525 GCA_004027915.1 Capromys pilorides | reverse complement strand
TAGTGAAACCCTGTAGACCCTGTCCTAAATACAAAAAACAACAAAAAATATATAAATGTATATATCAGTCTGTATTACTATTAAATATTGTTATTTAAATATAATTATTAGGTAAACCCTAGAATGCTTTAGATGATATTCTAGGCATTGATAACAGGAAGACAGTTGCTGTTCTGGCCTGGTAACCTTTGACAAAATTTGCCTACTCAGCCTCTCTCCATTAATTATAAAGTTGGCAACTGCCAAAGTGAAGTATGTGCAGGGGTGGAAAATGAGCTGGAAACTGCCCAGTCCTAGAAGCCTACATGTGGCAGCAGCCAAGCAGTCTCCTCATTCACCCAGTAATGAAGTTTAAAGTTGAGCAACCCACAGTTCCCTGTCCTTGGGGATTAACTGATAAATGGCAAAACTTACGGTTTTCTTTGCAATATAGAAATTTTCAAACATCCACAAGAATTAATCTCCCTAGTCTCAACAGTAAGCTATATGTGGCTGTTCTCACTTCTGTATTCCTGGACCATCATTTTCCTCCCATTTTGAAGCAAATCGTAGATCTTATTTCCTCCATAAAGAGATTAGATTCTTCATTTTTTATATTGGTACCGTAGTGAAATTGGTTTCAACTGTCTTACCAGCTGTTTTCTAAGTTTATCAGCATTGAGAAGACAATTACCTAGCCAATTAAGTAGAACCCTTCTATTATGACCTAAGAAAGGATAGCTCAGGATGGTAGTATCTCAGTTCATGAGTTTAATTTGTTTTATGATTTTTATGTACCTGGCTATATTTGTGTTTGTGTGAGGAAGATGGCTGTGGTCATGTTTGACAGTGAAGTTTGTAAATGAAACAAAAATTTTCTGAGCGCTTTTGTTTGCAGACAGAACAGTTTGTCAACTGAGAGATTACTGAAGACTTCCAGTGTGTTAAAAATTACCATTTGAAGGATCCTTAAAACAACCACTTGTGCTCCAGACTTAGGCCCAGCTTGAAGCCACTGAATGCTGCTTTAGCCAGTTGAATGGGTTGAAGTTGTTTTTCTTTTTCTTTCTTTTATCTGTAGGAAACCTATGAAGATGGTTGTGAGGATTATCCCACTCTGTCAGACTACGTTCAGGAGTTTTTGAATCATCTTACAGAGCAACCTGGCAGTTTTGAAACTGAAATTGAGCAGTTTTCAGAGACCCTTAATGGCTGGGTTACAACAGATGATGCTTTGCAAGAACTTGTGGAACTCATCTACCAACAAGTAGGTTGGGTAATAGCATGGGGTACTGTCCTTGAATTCCTTAAGAGAGGGCACATTCATGTTCATCTGTCACTATAGTTGGTAATTCTTTGTGTTTCACGGGCGCTTTGAAATCGTTCTTGCGTGAAACTTCTGTAGTTGGAGATCTGATCCCAGAGCCCAGCTGAACTGCTGTTTTACCTGTGTAGCTATGGCTTTGTATAGGAAGTACTCAGTGCTCTAGCCAAGATGCTATAATTATGGCAGCGCTGCAGGAGACTTGGGCTAAGTTTAGGAGGAGACTCCATAAATATCAACGTCTTTTTCTTTCCTTCTCTGTTTTACAGAATCTGAAACTAATACAGAACAAAATTGCAGTTATTTTCTTGTATATGTTGAATTATTGAGGGGACAGTTATGTCTATGTGTGATATTGTTGGAGAAAGGGAGACAAAATCACAGGAGAATATTCTTGCCTCATAAATGAGTTTATTTTTAAAAAGGACTGCAAATGGGTTGTCCTGAGTTCTAACGTTTTTATTTGCTTTTTCCTTTAAGGCATTACATCTTAATTTCTCAAACTCCCTAAGTCTGTCAAGTTTTTTTGTCATATAGCGTTCAGTCTTCATCTGAATCTGTTGATCTACACACACGTTAATACTATTTTAGTGTGAAAGTATGTAGTAGACACAAGTAGACACCAGCTTTTTAAGAAAAAAATTTGTTGCTGTGAAACTGGCTAGAAATAGATGAGCAGAAATATAAAATTGGTTTTCTTTAAGTCACTGCTAAAAGAGCACCTTAAGAATGTATGGCAAGTAAGGGCTGGCCAAATAGATCAGCGGATTAAAGCACCTGCAAGCAGGCACAGGGCCTGGGGGTTCGATGCCCAGGCCGGCCCCCAGTGTGTGCTGAGACAGCAATTGAGACTGGATGTGGTGGTGCGCACCTGTAATCCCAGCTCTTGAGAGGCTATAAACAGGTGGATCACTACAAGTCTGATCTAGTAGTGAGACCCTGAATACCCTATAGACCCTTCCCTAAAACGCACACAAAAAAAAGAATGTGTGAAGAGTGATCATAATGGCAAACAAATTCCACTGCTTTCCCAAGTTGGAAACTGTTAATGGATCCCAAAGTTACTGAGCAAACTATTAGGTTTCAGGAAGCTTTAAAAAGATAGAATAGCTCTGTCCTAATTCATTCTTTCTGCCTCTCTATGGACTGAAAAGGAATATGAGATAAAATAACTTCCTGCTTTTTTGATTTCTCCATTTAGTTACAAGCCGTTCAGAGGGACCCATAATCTTAGTTCCTGCGGGATGGGTGGATGACCTGTTACCTGATCAGCTGTACGAGTCTCCTAAAACCAATTCTTGAAATATGCACTTAATGTATTTTAAGGTTTTAACCCCTTTTTGTCCTGGATACATTGATCTGATGTACAGGTTTAACTATAGCTTTTAACTTAATTTACCAGTGGGGGACCTACTATAAAGGATAACAGGCAAAAGGCACACATTCACATTTGAATGCCACTAAAATGACAGTTTGGAGATTTGTAAAAGGTAAGAACAAAGAAGATGGAGTAAGATAAAAGCCTAGTTATGAGGATTAGAAAGTAGATAAACATGTGGTAACTAGGTAGGTAGATTGAAAGTTGAGTTGCAGACCAGTGAGGAAAGCTGCATTATCACAATGGCTTACCGTGCAGAATCTGTAAAGGTTGTAGAAAAAAGGCTAAAATAAGGCTAAAGAGATTGCCTGGGAATCTTTTTACGCCCAGTAGCCAGTGTAAAGTTTCACTGTAATCAAGTTAACAAAGGAGGAGGATGCCCAGACAGGAGCCAGGGAACAGGAAATTCCATAGGAGAGGATAAGTAAATTATCTAAATGGTGGTGAAAGGTGATCCTAGGACATCTCTTGTGGACAGCAGGTCTAGCTGGGCTTCCCTGTTACAGGTCAGAGGGCTCCAAGAAAGTTCCCTGGTAAATTGAGCACATCAGGTATATACATTTTACAACCTGGCTAATGGGCATAGGGATAGATAAATGAAAAATAGAAAAAAGGCAACAGTGAATCTAGGAAAATTTAAATTGTTTTAAAAAGGGAAGAATTGATCTATGACATGTTTCAGTTGCCAATGAAAACAACTAAAATCATGATAAAACAATACTGGTGGGGGAGGGCGGAGAAAGTAGTGGAATGAGGTGACCTGAGTAGGACAAATGCTCATCTTCCTTGATGGAAGACTCGAAAGTACACTTAAGAGTCGTGCAGTGGGGATACGGAAGCCAAAGGCTTTTGAGGTAAAAGAACTGATAGAAGACCGGTGCGGGCAGGAAAGTAGGAAGCTTGGGGAATTAAAGTGTGTGAATGGCGAGTGTGCCAATGCCAGACAGAAACTAAAGGGACAAGTGCCAGTAATGGGAAAATGTCAGAGTTTCTTTTGTCAAGCATCTGTTATCAGGAGAGAGTCTTAGGGGCCAGGGAGATAGCTCCGTGGCACAAGTGCCTGCCTAGCAAGTGCAAGGTCGTGAGTTTGAACCCCGGTCTTGCCCAAAAAAAGGGGACGGGGAAGACAAGTCTTGCCTTTTTTTGTGTGTGTTATGTCCAGGGTCGCATGTGCCCCAGAAAATAATTAGAGATAAAAGGTAAAATAATGTATTTACTATAACAGTGCTCATAAGCACTTCACATGAAGTTGACTCATTTAATCCTCAGTGGCTGCAAGCTATTATTTTAACCCCATTTTGTACATATCTGAACAGAGAAGTTAAGTGATTGACCTAAGGTTACCACACCTGGTGGGTGCCTCACAGGTGGCGCAAGAGGCCGTTTGTTAGACCTAAAGTCTACAGCTAATAGCTAGTTCTTAGACAACTAGTTTAAAAACTATATTCTCCACTGTTTAAGAATTGTAACTAAACTTTCTGAATGCTGATTTGGCTACAACACACAAACTTTGTTGTTTTTTTTTTTTTAAATTTTATTTTTATTTATTTATTTGTTTGCTTGTTGTGTTTGTTTGTTTATTTATTCATTTTGTGGCTGGCTCAGCCTGCCCTGGTGGTGGCGCTGGCGCAGCATGTGGTGCCGGGAATGAACTGCAGTCCCCGCAGTCGCCTGAGCCCTCCTAAGCAGGCGCTTTAGACCACTGAACCATCTCTCCGGCCCCAAACTTTGATATATAGTATTTTCTCAGTTTTTTTAAGTAGCCTGTTTAGATTTTCTCTTTATCGCAAGCATTTTTAGCCTGTTCTTAAGTTTTACTCCCAGTGTCAGGTACAGTTAATCACTTCCTCAGAATATTGGCCAAACTGGAGCTCAAGAAGGCTAGTGCCGTCTAAGGTTACAGAGCAGAATTCTTGGGCACCTCGTTCTAGCTGCTAGACCTGTCAGTCAGTCTGGGTTGTCCTGCAGCACTAATCGCAGCTATTTCCTCCATTTCTAATTATTGCTGCCATGCAGGTGGGTACATGTCCATATTTTCAGGGGGGAAAGGGGGATGGTACCAAGACGTCCAGTTGTTGTATGGTAACCTCAGGTCAGTTGGGTGGTGGGGGTAAGGGAGAACTTGGCCGAAAGCGTTTTTCTGTGTACTTGGTGGTGGTGATATTAAATTGGGAGGGAGAGTGAATTTAATTTCCTTATGCCTAAAAAAGACTTACTCATTTTCCTATAGGATATGAAACATATTGCTAAATGTTTGCATTAATAACTATATATCATACAAAACTTTTCTTTTTAAAAGGCCACATCTATCCCAAATTTCTCTTACATGGGAGCTCGCCTGTGTAATTACCTGTCCCATCATCTGACAATTAGTCCACAGAGTGGCAACTTCCGCCAATTACTACTTCAAAGGTCAGTGTGAATATAAAATTGAAGGAAAACTACTTTTAAACATACTAGAATTTGGTGCTTCCTCTTTTCTGAAGATTGTGTGTTGCAGAAAGTGACTAGGGAGAATAGTGTAGGCGATCTTTATTTGCATAATAAATGCTTAGTCAGTCAAGTCAGGTTTTTTTTTTCCTGTTATCGTCTTTGCATTTGATTTTGTACTTAGGAAGGCCTTTTCCAAAATCTCAAAAATGTTCACTTAAACTACTTAGAAGTTTTAGTTTGAGGAGGGATCTAATTTCATTAAGATTAGAGTACAAGTGAATAATTCATTTTTTTCCTGATTTGAAATACCATCTTCATTCCTTTCCATTCTTAAATTTGGATCTTAAATCTGAACTTACAGCCTATCACTTGATCTGTTCTTTCTATTTGCCATACAGAAACTGAAAACTGATATTTTAAATATCTAACTGGTCATTATTTATTGACCCAGGTCTTGCTGTGTCAATACAAGCTAGCCTTAAACTCAGTGCATGGCCAGGCTGACCTCGCACTCAAGCGCCTTCTGCCTTAGTCTCCTACATGCCGAGATTATAGGTGTGCACCATACCTAGCTCTCCCAATTCTTGTGCTTGCTTGCTTGCTTATTTATTTATGTATTTATTTTTTGGCCGTGAACTCACCAGCCTAGGCTGTTTTGAAATATGCCGTGATCCTCTTGAATCAGCTTCTCAGTGATGGGATTATGCGTGTGTACCGGCGCATCTCATTTTCTCTCTTTCCTTTTTCCCTTAATCTGTGTCATTGCTTTTCTCCAATGAATTTTTTTTTTCTCAGTATTAGGGTTCAAACTCAGGGCCTTGTGCTTGCCAGGCAGGTGCTTAATGCTGCTAAACTCTCTCCCCAGCCCCCACTTTATTATGTTGTGTTTTTTTTTTGAGACAGAGTCTCACTATATAGTTCAGGCTGGCCTTGCCCAGGCTGGTGTCAGAGTTGCTTATAGTTTGTCCACTAGTTTATTTTTCTGCTTTTTTGTCAAGCAGTATTGAGATTTGAGTGTGGGACCTTGCTTCTTATATGTTAGGCAGGTACTCTGCAACATGAATGACATCCCTAGCCCTTTTTATTTTGAAATAGGAAGTTGCTATCTTCCCGAGGTTGGCCTCCCACTTTGGATCTTCCTGCCTCAACCTTGAAAATTAACTGGAATTATAGGCGTGCAACACGTGCCTAGTGGTCTGTTCTTTAGATACTTCTAATGAGCCTGGCCGGTTAAAGGTCCAAGGTTTAGTCTCTAGACTTGAAAAGAAAGAAAAAGTGAAGTTGGTACTTCAAATGCTTATATAAAAGATGGTTCTGCTCTGATAGCTGGAGCATTCTGGGTTTAAAAAGGGGGGGCAGTTCCTGTCTTATCCCTTACACCCAGTTAAATTCCAAATACATCATCAAAGACTCAAAGCAGTACACTAAATACTGCCCTAAGGATGAAAAATGAAAAATCTTGAGTAAGTATAAACCCTTTACAATGAGACATTGCGTGGATCCTAAAGGATGACATTAATGTATTGACTATAACAGTTGCTGGAAGGCATCAATTTATATGGAATTAAAATAGGAAAATTTACATCGCATAGCATTGGGCTCATTCAGATACACTGAAAAAGATGTTAGGAATCAATAAGAAAAACACTAGTGTCTTAATAGAAATATTTGGAATTCCTCTAGGTAGGTTCAGTTCAGAAAAATGTAGATGATGATTTTTTAAATTATAATTAAATGCCAGTTATAGCTTCTGGATGGAAGTGGGTACTTGTAGGAGGCCAAATGCCAGAAGGGCTCCTATACTGTACTCCTCAGTGCTCCTCCCCTAGCTGTGTCTTGCAGTTGTGTAGAGATTGAAAATAGGGTATAGATCTTGCTCCTACCTTAGTAACTGATACAATTAGTCAGTGGAGGCTGAGCTGTCTTTTTTTTTTAATCTAAAATTTTTATTTAATACAGGGTCTAGTATGCACCTCAGACTTGTAGTGATTCTCCTATCTCAGCCTCTCCAGCCCTGGGATTACAGGTGTGTGCTAACATGCCTGGTTTCGGTGGCTGGCACAAAATACAGTGCTGGGGATCGAACCTGGGTCCTTGCGCTTGCCAAGCAGGTGCTTAGACTGCTGAGCTATCTTACCAACCCTTTTTTGTTTGTTTTTTAAAATTGAGAACCATTCTTCTGATTTTCTTTGATTTTTTTTTTATTTTAAATCTCTCCCTATGTACAGGTCTATAGTACTATGATGCTGTAGATAGTAACGCAGAGAGATGCTAATGGTACAAGTGAAGAGTGGTATAGTCTAATCTACTGAAAAAATGTATACTTTGAAAAAGATAGAATGAGAGCCAGCGAGATAGCTCAGCTGACTTAAGCACCTGCTTAGGCAAGCGCTGGGACCAGGGCTCCGATGCCCTGCACCACAGGTCACACCAGCCCCTGCTCCCAGGTGTGCTCAGCCTCAGCTGAGTCTGGGCATGGTGTGGCACAGGCCTGTAATCCCAGTGCTGAGAAGGTTGAAAACGGGAAGATCACTGTGAGTCTGAGCTGGTAGTGAGACCCTGTACCAAACATGTTTAAAAAAGAAAAAAAGACAGAGTGAAGTTATCTTACCTTTACAGAGGTTATCTCTTGGCTGTAGTGATATTGGGGGCAACTTTGATCTTTGTTTTCCCTGTTTTTACTTCCCTGGGAAAAAAGATACATTGCTTTTATAACTGAAAGTCCTTAGCTTTAAATGGCTTAGAGGTCTTTAACCTAGATAAATTAGCCATGCACAAAGAAAAGGATTTACTTTTCAGAAACATGTCCTAATGTACAATCTAGTGGTCATAAAGTTTTATAAAAGAAACTCTTAACAGCAAAGTTGTAACAGAAGGGGAAGAAAACAGGAAGCTGCTTGGGTAGTTGAGTGGGTGATAGTTCACTTGTCTTTTCCATTGAGCCAGAGCGTTCTGTCTGTGAATGCCCCATCTTTTTTCTGGTGGAGTTTCCTATGTATGGTAAGACAACAGATATTTTACATTTGATTCAAATAGAAAATGCTATCTTAACACAGCTGGTGAATACTGGATGGCTAGATAAGCATTATAAGCTGTGCTGCATTCGTGGTGGTTTCAGACTGGCCCTTGCTGAATACTTAGGCAACAACTGATTTCTTTGTTTTTTTAAATTTAAGAAAAAGATGTAAACTGGCTGTGTGGAAGCCATTCAGTCTCCTCAATTGCCTCCCTTTTGATTTTTAGAAGAAAAACTATCAAAATGAGTTGTGCCAGAGAAATTACTTTCCCAGTTGTGGCATCACTTTATCAATAAAAAAAAAATGCTTAACTCCAAAATGATAACTAGTACCAGTAGCTGACTCCATAATTGACTTATGAAGAAAATGACAAACTTAATATAATTAGATATCTTGTAGGAAATATGACTAAAAGCTCCAAGATGCTTTTTTGGTTGTTACCTGTGTGACACTAATGGGCCAAGTTAAGAGAAACATCAAGGGAAATTCAATTATTTTGATGCTTTAAGTTGCATTTGGAAATAATTGTCTTGTATAGTTGAGTTTTTCCTAGCTAAAACGAGAATTACAATAATAATGAACTTAAATGTTCATTTTCAATTTAGCTGGAGGCCAACTGTACACATATACTCTAAAGACATATTTCAAAACTTACTACATTGAAAACAGTAAAAAAAATGTTAGAGACAGTTTGGGTAAAAGAAGTGCTTTCTGAATCAAGACCCTGTAGACAAAGTAGATCCCCAGCCCTATTTTGGCACTGGTATGTTCTGTACCTCATGAAACCTATATGGCTTAAACTTGAACAAACTTAGTCTGATCATCTTATTTTTTACTATTACTTGTTTCTTAAAACTAGGAGTCTCATTATGAAAAGATAATGTGGTGTGTGTCTATCCAAAGAGGAACTCTTTTCTTTATAATGTAATGCCAGGGCATTGGGTTAGACAGCCAAACCGATAAGTGGTCATCTTGACTTTTAAAAAGACAGAGTAACAGGCTGGGGAGATAGCTCATTGTTCTAAATAAATGCCTGCTTGGTGATCCCAATGACCTGGATTCAATCTGGGTTCAATCCCTGGTACCACATGCCTGTTGGCCCGAAACTGGGTGTGGTGGAGCATGCCTCTAATCCCAGTAGTGGGGCAGCTGAGACAGGAGGATCACTATGAGTCTGTAGCAAGACCTAGTATCAAATACATACATACATACATACAAGCAATGTGAGATTATGAAAGATAATATCTTTATTAGATGCCGGACTGAATATGAAGTTAAAGATCAAGCTGCAAAAGGGGATGAAGTGACTCGAAAACGATTTCATGCATTTGTACTCTTTCTGGGAGAACTTTATCTTAACCTGGAGGTGAGAAAACGTTTTTTTCTTTTTAAGTACTACTGAGGAAACAAATAGATCTAAATAAGAAATTGTTCACATTACAGTTTTACAACATTAAATGTGCAAAGAAAGGGGCAATGAGAGAGTAAGAAAATAATTTAGTCATTAATTTACCGTTTAATTCATTGTACAGTCTGTATTTTGTTGTTCTTTTTTAACGGAGGTTAAGAGCAGAATATATTTATTGGGGGAAGAAAGTTCCTATCCTTGAGAGCTTGTTTGGAGGCTCTGGCAGGAGCGCAGCTACTCGTATACCCTTGACGAGGAACGGTCCTCCTCTGTTGGGGGTGGTCGTCGTCTTCAACCCAGCGCACAGCTTTGGGAGGGACACGTGGATCATTTAGGGAGGAAGGGGACACCCTCCTAGCCAGCCAGATCAGCCGAATCAACCCTGGTGATCAGTGGGGTGACAGATGTCGCAGCCAGATCGCCCTCACATCCAGAAAGTGAGCGGGTTACCCCCTACAGTCTGTATTTAGTGGAACTTTATGACACTTAATTTGTTCTACTTATGGGTAGGGTATTAGAAATAATTACTAACTTTAAGAGATTTTGTGTACTCTTAGGAAAGTGTAATATACATGTGAGTACAAGGTTTTGAGAGCTGGAATTTTGGCACCTTTGAATCCTTCCGTTATAAATGTTAATAGAATTAGTATGTTGACTTTCAGACGGCTGCTCAGATACCTGGCTATGTGGAACGTGAAGCTCGGAGGGAAAATGCAAGACTAGAGTGTGCAACTTAACCCAGAGCAGTTTTTTTTTTTTTTTTTTTTTAGAAAAATTAAATATGGTATGCAGCTTGTTTTGGGGTGTGTGTGTAATGGAATGGCTAATTCAAGCTATTTAATATGTTCTGTTTCTTTGCCAACCGCTTTTGATAGTAAGAAGGCTTAAATAAACTCTGAGCAGTTTTAACTTTAATCATTATGATGGATGGCAGATACCTGGAACAAATTTCTCTTGACTCACTGAAATTTTGTGTTCTTAGGCCAACATTTCTAGTCCCTACAGCCCACAACAAAATATTTTTGGTTTACTGCATACATTAATTTTGTACATCAAGTACATTAGTACAAAGGCTGTAGCTGAGCGTGTTTATAAATTCAGGTGATAACCTGTGTGCACCTATAGATGAGGTTTGCTAATAAGGTAGCACTGTATATCTTGTTTTAAACACTAAAGTGTGAATTTAGTGTATACATATAATCACACTTTTTTGGGGGGGTGGCGGGACTGGGGTTCGAATTCCTGACCTTGCACTTGCCAGGCAGACGCACTTGTGCCACGGAACTATCTCCCTGGCCCCGTATAATCACAAATTTGAGTAGACGAAAGAACCTATTGAGTGTACACCATCGGTATTTAAGAGGTCTGGCCAGGCGTGGTGGTACACGCCTGTAATCCCAGCACTTGGGAGGCTGAGGCAAGAGGATCAGTGCGAGTTCAAGACCAGCCTGGGCTACAAAAGTGAGCTCAAGGCCAGCCTGAACTGCACACTGAGACCCTGTCTCAAAAAGATAAAAAAAGAGGTCTGTGTTCAGTCCAGTGTCTTATTGTCCTTGTTTAATCATAGGAGGACTTAATATTTTGAAAATCTCCTGCCTTACTCTTTTTTCAGTCTGATTTTTATATAAGCCACACTAAAAGCAGCTGAGTTCAAATGTAGTGTAAATGAAGTCTAAGAATGCTGTTGATGAGACTAGGGGGGTGGCACATGCCTGTAATCTCAGCGCTTGGGAGGCTGAAAACAGAAGGATCATTAGCGTCTGTGTAGTGGGGCCCTGCAGACCCTGTACTAAATACTTAAAGTTCTGTTGATGACATGGGTTCTAGGGAGGTTGAGCGGGAGGATTACAACTTTGCAGCCAACCTGGACAACTCAGCGGGACCTTTTGTCACAAAAAGGGCTGTAGATGTAGCTCAGTGTGTGGTGCGCCCTGGAGTTCAGTCTCCAGTCCTGGGGGGAAAGTACAAAGACAGCAGTAGTGGCCA
>PVKN010036042.1:0-11515 GCA_004027915.1 Capromys pilorides | reverse complement strand
GTGGTTTTTAGGTTTTGTTCTGGGGTCTTCTATGAAGGGTATCATGTGATCTGCAAATACTGATAATTTAATTTCTTCCTTTCTTATTCTTATTCCTTTTATTTCTTTCTCTTTTGTAATTGTTCTAGCTAAAGTTTCAAGGACTATGTTGAATAACAGACTGGACATCCTTGTGTTTTTCTTGATTTTAGAGTGAAATCTTTCAATTTTTGTCCATTTAGCATGATGTTGGATGCTGGTTTGTCATAGACGATTTTTATCAGATTGAGATATAAACTATTCCAACTTTCTGTAGCTTTTTAAAAATCATTAATGATATGGATGCTGGACTCTGTTAAAAGTTTTATGTGGAACCATGTACATCACCTTGTAGATCTTCTGTCAGTGTCAACCATCTGGATGAGTCACGGCCATTGCTTGACCAATTTGTTCTCTGTGGAAGCCTGAGAAAATGTTTGCTCTCTAGGTGACTCTCCTTAGGCACACTATACATCACCATCTCTTTCCTCTGTGGCTCCATAATCTCCTTGATCAGAAAATCTGGGACACCACTTAGTTACAGGATTTCATAGCGCAGGTTCCCTTATGTTCTGAGTCCTCACTGACCTTGAAGGGCTAGGGCCAAAATATTGGCTATCCTTGTAGCCCATCTATCTCTCTAATTTTTGGTCTGCAAACTGTAGTTGTTAAACATCCAGAAGAGAACCTTACTGATATTATTGCCCTGTAACAAAGGCAGTTAAGCTTAACATCAGTATCTGTTTGAATATCAAACACCTTAGACATAAAATGGAACTGTTATTTTCCAACAACCATGAATATTCTAAAATTTAAATCCCTATAGAATGTGAAATAAAAACAATTACACATTTTTACTCAGAAATTTAGAGGTTGAGAGAGCCTTTTTACCAAGTTGGTGCTGAAGGAGAAAAAGGAAGCCCCTGCCCCTCTTAAGCTGAAACCAAAGCCAAAGCTTTGAAGGCCTAGAAGGCTGTGCTGAAAGGCATTCACAGTCACAAAAAGAAGAAGATATGAACATCACCCACATTCCAACTTCCCAAGACACTGTGGCTCTGGAGGCAGTTCAAATACCCTCAGAAGAGCACCCCCAGAGAAAAAGCTTGACCACTATACCATCATCAAGTTCCCCTGACCATAGAGTCAGCTATGAAAAAGATGGAGGACAACAACACACTTATGTTCATTGTGGATGTCAAATCCAATAAGCAACAAATCAAACAAGCTGTAAAGAAGCTCCATGACATTGATGTTGCCAAGGTCAATACCCTAATCAGGCCTGAAGTAGAGAAGAAGGCATATATTTGACTGGTTCCCTGATACATTGGATGTTGCCAACAAAATTGGGATCATCTAAACTGAGTCCAGCTAACTAATCCTAAATATATACCTTTTTCCTAGAAAAAGAAAGGAATTTAGAAATCAAACCATATACAACCTGGTAGCAGGATGATTCTATGGCTTTTTTTTCTTGTCTCTCATTTTCTTTTATTACGCTTTTAAAAAAATATTTTCTTTAGAGTATAGCAATAATTGATATAACATTAGAAGCAATATGCATTCAGAAGACAAAAATGACAGGTATTTGAAACATGGTTTTAGTATTACACATTGCTATCCGCAATCTGGTTGCTAAGTTCACAGATTTCAGCACACAGAGTTAGTCAGGGTGAGAATTCTACCCATTAACTGCTATTTTTTAAAAAAGGACGATCATTCCCAGTGGCTCTAAATTCATGGTTGCAATTTACCCGTTAGTGCCAAGGTTAAAGATTTGATTCTGATAAATATCTTTTTCTATGCACAAGCCATTTTAATTTTTAAAAAAGTTTTAAAATGTATTTGATACAGGGTCTCACTACACAGCTTGGACTCATAGTGATCCTCCTGTTTTCAGCCTCCCCAGTTCTGGGATTACAGGCGTGTGCCACCATGCCTGGTCTCCATGGATGGCTCAGCATGCCCTGGGGGCAGAGCATGCTCAGCATGTGGTGCCAGGGACTGAGCTCCAGTAGCCACTTTAGGTACAAAATAGGATTTAAGAAATCAGAGAAGTCAGGGAACAATGGAAAGTCTTTGAACTCAGGATCAAGAAGCCTAAAATCCAGGCCTGTTTGTCACATCCAGTGGCCTGATAACACTAGAGTAGTTGTTCTAGTCAGGGTTTTACTAGGGGAACAGATATAATTCAAGGAAGAGATCTAACACAAAATGTTCCAGAGGAATATATATATATATATATATATATATATATATATATTACAAGGAACAGATATAACACAAAATGTGCCAGTCCCAGAGTCAGATGGGGAAGTGTGCTGAGAGCGTCTGCACACTGCCCACTGAAGGATTCAGTCCCAAGGCTTTTATACTCACAGCAGTGTTCCATCCCTACCGGTCTCTACTGGTCTTAACTGGCTTCTACTGGTTTTTAACAGCCATTGTGACTGAAAAGAAAGACAGCAGAATCTGCTAAGGAAAACTGAAGTGTCCAAACTAGAGGCTGATGCATCTGTGCAGGAAACCAGGAGATAAAGTTCAAACTGAGTTATTCTGGGGCAGGACCCTCATGGCTCACAGTGTGAAACAGCCAGGCAATGCAGCCAAATTGATAAAATGTATTGACCACCGGCATCCTGCCAAGTTGACACAATGTATCAACCACTACAGTAGTTATCTCACCTCTCAGCTTCAAGCTTTTGTCGTGTTTTAAGTTAATCCGCTTTTTTTTAAAACACGTGTCTTCTAAATATCTTTTCAAGGAGATATGCCTTTAATTATGTTCTTAATACTCAGAAGTCCATGGTCATTTCTGGACTGACTGGATTATTTCAAATTGTATTAGAGTCATGTCCATCTGGGTCGTCAAGGGTATTTGAATAAAACCAACACCTCACACAAATTAGAGCCTACGACTTCAAGTGAATGTCCCAACTCATGCAACTCTCTATAAAAAATTCCTAGTTTGAAGGTTATAACTGATAGTTGCTGGAACTTTTTTTTTTTTTTCTGGAGATTCCAGGGATTGAACTCAGGACCTTGCACTTGCCAGGTGAGTTCTTAGAATTGTCAAAGCAAATCTTGCAAAGTTTCAGGAAGCTTCCTTGGATTTTTGTTTTTGTTTATGCTTTTAAGGGCAACTTTATGTTAACATACAGAATAAGAATGAATTAACTGAATTTTTGTGGTAATTGCTGTGAAAATATTTGCTCACATTTATCTAAATAAATAAAGGCTGATTATTAATTTGGGATTTTGCGTCTTCAAAGCAGCATCTGAAATTTTCCTAGAGATTTCTGGGCTGGGGTTGTAACTCAGTCATATAGCATGTATATAACACACATAGGGCTCTAGGTTTGATCCTCAACACCAAAAAGAAAAAAGAAAAGAACATTTCTGTTAAAACTGTGACCTCTTTTTTTGAGAGATAATTTACGTACATTAACGTGCATACAAATCTTAAGCCTTTTACATATGCCCACACCTGTGGAGGTCCCACTGAAATCGAGGTACAGAATTTCCCAGTATCCCTGAAGGCTCCCTCATGCCTCTTTCCAGTCAATGTCACCCTTGCAGAAGTAACCCCTGTGCTGATTTCCTTTATCACAGATACATTCTGCCAGTTGTGTATGTTCTTTCTTCTCTAGATTCCTTCACTTGGTTTAATATCTATGAGGCTCATCTGTGTGATTTAGTGACCTCTGCTTCTAAATTGGATTTGAGCTTGATCAAAATTAAAATAATTTGGGACTATCTAGTCACAACAAAATGTAGTTGGAAACACTACAGTAGAAGAACCAAAGCCCCAGGGTGCTTCTCTGGAAATGTTTAGGTTACTGGGGGTTATGGTTTAGATCTAAAATGTCTCCAAAGTCTCATGTGTTCAGAGGTGGGGCTTTGGGAAGGAAATCAGATCATGGGACTCTAACTTCTTCAGTGGATTCATTCATTATGTGATAATGTTTTTCCCAATATGGAGGACTGAACCTATGATCTTCTCACTGAGTTATATATCCCCAGTCCATGACAATTGTTTCTTTCATTTTGAGGCACAGTTTATTGAGTCACTAAATTTCCCAGGTTGGGTTTCAACTTGGAATCCTTCTGCCACTGTCACCCAGAATGCTGGAAGTACAGTGTGTGCCATCATGCCCAGCAGAGATCATGATTTGATGGCATCCATGGGAGGTGATGTCAATAAGGGATAAAACCCAGTGGGAGGGATGACGAGAATGGGACCTCAAGACTACATCTTGCCCCAGCCATTTCCTCTCTGCTTCATTTCCCTGTCTCTTTTCTTCTTCTGCAGTGCCCTTCCACCATGACATTTCTACCTCACCGTGGGCCTGAAAGCAATGGAGCCAGCTGACCATCAACTAAAAACCATGAACCAAAGTAAATTTTCATTTTAAATTGCTTTCTTAACTATTTTGTCACAGAACTCAGAAGACTGGGAGGCTGATGGGAACGGGGACAGGAAATTCTATACTCAAGGAGTTTCAGGAGGAAATGAAGACTCTGTTAGGAGCTGGACTAGAGACTATTACAAAGTGTGGTAAAAATACAGGGAATACTTAAATTTAAAGGAAATTTATTATAGTAAAAGACACATTGCCATGAATCCCTATCAGAATACCTCCTCGCGCATTGAACACTTAAATCCATGGTTCTTGACATTTTGTGAAGCAGTTCTGGAACTCCTCTTTCAGTTGTGTGACTGCATCAATGTTCTGAATTGATTCAAGGGGTTCACCTTTCATGCTTATTTTGACTTTGTGGAGGAGCCAGAAGCTGCCCAGTGCCAGATCTGGTGAATAATGTGGATGAGGACACAATGTAATTTTTTCATGAGCAGTCTTTCTGTTGATGGCACTTGGCAGCATCATTCACCATATATTTTATCACACTTCATAAAGACACTCATGTTACATACTCACAAATAACTTCTCTATATTTTTTATGTGTCCTGAGACTTTTAGGAGGCTATATGTTTAAAGTTGACAGATTAATTGATCTGATGGAGGAAATATCAAGGCAACACAATATTCACATGGGGTATTGCTGGCTGCATTTAGCCACATTTACAGGGAGAATTGGGAGAGAAAATCAGAGTGGAAAGAATTGAGCAATTTGCAATCTGGCCAGAAAAGGAGCATGTTTAAAGTTGAGAACGATGAAGGTGTGGTTTCTATAGAGATGATCACATTTAAAAATAAACCAAGTACTTTGTACCAGGACCATAGAAAACAGGCCTTGAGAACATCTCAGGAATTGGCTGGCACCCACCCATTTTGTCCTCAAGGGTATGAAAGACTTCATTTTGAGAGTGTCTCGACAGCCTGCTTGCACAGGGCTGAGTAGGAAGTTATCTCCACAGGACTCATCTCACCATGCTCATTTCTTTAGGCACTGAGGCTGCTGCAGCCATGGTTCAAGTGTGTCTGGGTACTGCTCATACTGATTGCAGACCTTGGCATCCACTATGGTTTATGTCCAGACATCCCCCTAAATCCTCATGCAGTCATGGGCAGAGGTGGCTGAACCTAGAGTGTGTGATGCTGAGATTAAAGGTATGTGATTAGTAAAGAATCCCCTGATTGCTTTGGCATAGTTCTGGCTAGGATTAAGGATGTGAGTGCTACACCTATTCTAGTTCAGGTAGCCTGCATACAATGTGAGGGACAGAGAGGTCTGTTTCCTTGCTTTGTTGCTTTTGCTGTTTTATGTAGTCATGAACTGTTAACCTCTGTTATGTGCGACCTTGGCTTGGAGCCAGCACATTATGGACTCAAACCTCTATAAACTATGAACTAAATTAAACTTTCCCCCTTTAACTCTGGGTGTCAGGTAATTGTCCTGGTAGTAACTAAGACAGTATCAGTTGTATGATGCTGGTATTGTAGGCACGCCAAATGCAAGTGTTAGAGGCTATGGAAGCTTTCGCTGAAATCTCAAATGATGACGTGAGAGGATAGATGGTGTGTGACAGGATTGAAACCCTTGGAGGCCACCTAGAGGGCAGTGTGTGAAGCTGTGACAGTGAAGTCAAAACTGCAGTGAAAGCCCCAAGAAGTTAGAGATGGGAGAAACATGAAACGTGTTGAAGAAAGCTATGTGTGATGAGTAGAGACAGCGAGTGTGGCAACATAGCCACAACTGGCAAGGTCAGAGCAGAGGACTGTGTAAGCCCTTTGGAGCTGACTTCTTTTTTTTTTAACATTCAATTTTGTATTTGAAATATTAGCCAAAGAAATTAGGAAGGAAAGAAGAAATAACAAGGATAAAAAAAAGAAACAAAGAAGTCAAATTATCCTAGATGGAGCTGACTTCTTATCACTCCATTCTCCGGTTGCCACATTAGGAGCTATAGGAGTTAATGTTTGCCTGCTGCATTCTGGTTTTGCTTTGGGCCTTGCAACTAAAATTTGCCTTGAGTGTCAAGGGGACATTGGCCATGGACTTCTAAGTAATGCTAGTATTGTTAAGATTTTGGAAACTCCTAGGAATGGATTAAATGCGTTTTGAGTGATGGAATGGACAGGAGCCTTTTGTGAACTAGGGGTGGAATATTATGGCTTAAATCTAAAATATTCCCCCAAAGTCTTATGAGTTGATGGGTGTGGCTTCTACAGGGTGATTGGAATCACAAAGGGTATAGTTGCATCAGTAGATTAATCCATTGATGGATTAATAATTTCATGGCCTTACTGAGAGTTAATGTAAGCTCAGCAGATGGCCTAGTTGAAAGGAGTGAGTTATGGAGTGTAGCACTGGGGATTATATCTGGTACTGGGCCCCTTTCTCCTTGGCTCTTTTTTCTTTTTTTTTTTTTGAATATTTAAAATTTTATTTTAAAGAGTAAAGACAGGAGAAACAAAGATAGAAAAACAGTAACAAACAAGAGTACATATAGTACAGAATCTCAAAACAAGAACAAAAATTTAACAATGGTTGTATTACATATCTTCATCATCAAATCTTTTTAGATTAATAGATATAGGTATGTAAGATTGGTCAAATAATGAAATACTTTCAATAAACCTTGATTCTTTTTTCCTGTCTTTCTGTTCCCAGATGTTACAAGATGAGTAGCTTTGCTCCTTATGTCCTGCTATGATGTGTGTCTCAGGCCAGGCCCAAAGCTACTGAGCTTGCTTACTGTGGACTCGAATCTCTGAATCCTGAGCCAAAATCAACTTTTCCTCATTTAAGCTCCTTTTCTCAGGTATTTTGCCACAGTGACAGAAAGCTGTCCCTCTTCTTTGATGACCATATTGCCCCTTTTTCTGAGAGAAAAAGGCTCTTCAATCCTTTCCCCACCCAGAGTGCCACTGAGCCAAAGGGAAACTATTGCTAACATTTGGTTCACTCATAAGGAAGATATTATTTTCCATAGATTTTTGTGATGTGTGTGGTTTGGATCTGCCGAAAGGGTAGATTCCCCAAAGCCCCATTCAGGCATGTGAACATGCCCCACCAAATCTTGGGAAAGCAAAGCACTATCTGAGTGAGTCGCTTGATTTCTGTCATGTGGACCTGCTCTCCACCTACTGGCAGAAGGATCCGCACTGCCAGGGAGAGCTCTGTGCTGTCCACCCATGTGAGACATCAGGGAGCCAAAGCAGTTCCAGAAAGAATCTGCAATTAGTTGTGCTTCACAAACTGCCATTAGTGTAGGAGCAGTTCTTTTCAGGTGCTGAATGAGCCATTGTACATGATTTTGGCAGTCTTACGTGACTAAGTAGTACATCTGTGGGAAGAATGGGGAACACCAATGTCATTTGGTAGAAGCTCACTTTTTGCAGGAGATGAGAGCATCACCAGCCAGGACATTTGGCAGTAGAGTTGCACCCTCCTGGGCACAATCAGCTTGTATTTTAGTCATCTGTAGTGTGGAAAGTTTGGCTTCCTATTGAAAGGGATAGAAGGAGTGATTTTTTTTGTGCTCTGTTGAACTGGGATTGGCTTCTTACATTTCTGTTACACCATGGAGTGGGATCTTTGTTTAATAAACCATAGGTCCTGGTGTGTTGGGGGCTAGAAGTGGAAATTAGATAGAGAGAACTGGCTGCCAGGGTAGGTGGGTATCCACCTACCTATATCTACAAATATAAATGGGCAAAGAGCTGAGGTTATGAATTAAGGCCCCTCAGACAGATGTTGCTTCTGCTGGTTGCTTATAATACGACTTCAGGTAACTGGTTATTAGCTTCTCCAAGTTTCTTACCCCTTTTATAATGTGAGGATTATTTTATCTAAGTAACACAGTTGGTTGTAAGGATGAAATTAGAAAATCAATGTAAAGTGCTTGGTTTATCATACATTTCATGTTGATACATGTTGTTTAATGTACTAGGAATGACTCTCAGTCCAAATATTCAAACACTAAATACAGTGTCATTATTTAGTTCAATTCAGGGTACCCGTCTTACCATAGAAGAGGGCAGAGGGATCTTTGAGCTAAATTACTGAGTTTTCTGAAGTCCTGAGTTGTGCAGTTGTCTTATAGCCATAGATCATTTTCCTGAACTGAACCATGTCTATGCCCATAACACAACTGCACAGCTCTGGGGTGGTGCACTCAAGAATTGAGTTCAGGGCCAGCCTGACAGCTCAGTGGATTAAAATGCCTGTTTAGGCAGATGCAGGGACCAGGATTTGATCCCCAACATGCCATGCTGTCTCTGCTCCTGGGGCATGGTAAGATGTTGATTGAAACTGGACCTGGTGGTGCATGCCTGTAATCCCAGCACTTGAGAAGCTGAAAATAGAAGGATCACTATAAGTCTGATCTGTGTAATGAGACCCTGCAGACCTTGTACTAAATACGTCAAATGAATTGAGTTCCAAATATGGTCCTGGTGGCACATTTCTATAATTCCAGCACTCTGCGAGGCTGAGACAGGCAGATTCCAAGGTTGAGCCATTCTGGGAAATTTAGCAACTTACATAGATCTTGCTTTTAAAAAAATAAAAGGATAAAAACTGGGAATATAACTCAGTATGAAGGCCCGGAATTTATTCTCTGGTACTACAAAATCAAGATGAAAAGAGAAAAAAGAAGCTAGTTCAATGACAACATTTCTGATGCTCCCAAAATACATTTGAGTTATTAGACTGTGGCAAAGTTGGAGTGTACCAATAAGGCCCTCCAAGGCCTTGCCACCTTTCTGAGACATGGACAGTGAAGCAGAGATCAGAGCTATAGACTTTTCCTCTTTCACAAGGCTTCATAATAGAATATTCTGTTGTATTGTAAGAAAATGTCTAGCTGGCCCCACCAGAGCAAGCCTGCCTGTTATATTCTCTAGGACATGCTAACTGAAAATGAGAAGGACTGTTTCCCCAGTGCAGTGATGAAAGGAAACATCTAATGAATCCATTAGGAATCATATTTTTTTTTTGTATTTTAAGGGCAGGTTCTACATGGTGTTCAGGGTCTCACTGCTGGATCAGACTTGCAGCAATCTGCCAGTTTACAGCCTCCCAAGAGCTGGGATTACAGGTGCGCCACCATGCCCAGCCTCAATTGCAGTATCAGCGTGCTCCAGGGAAATCACCGGCCCCTGTGCCTGCTTGCAGGCAGTTTAATCTGCTGAGCTATTTGGCCGGTCCCTCCATTAGGTATTAGAAATCTGTCATTTTCTTACACAATACCTAAAGTAGCTATGTTTTTGAAAAAAAAATTAAAAGAGAATATAAAATAATAATAAAAAATGCTAGAGGTGATACAGAATTTCACTAAAGAAAATAATATGCATTCAACCATGTTTGTTGCATTGCACAATGTCTTCAAATTAGTTGTTTCAATTACCAGACATATGCATGCAAAATTGAGGGAAAAGTTACAGGAAATTAAAAGGAAGAGAGAAATATTTTTAAGCATTAGCTGCTCCTTTCCATAGAGTAGCTATGTTTTTAATTGATGTGCAACTTGATCTTATCTGAAAATTGTAGTTTTTAATCTTTTCAGAAAAATTTAGTACCTACACAAAAGTTAGAACAATGATGCAGCAAATACTTGTGCACTATTCTCTTAGATTCACATATGGCTAATATTCTACTAGATTTGCCCTTTCTTTTTTGTTTACTGTTTCTGTCCTCCCCACTCTCTCTCTAGCATTTTCTTAACCATTTGAAAATAAGTTGCAGACATTATAATCACTCTTTCTAATATTTGACTATGCATTTCATATGAACAAAGATGTTTACTCCCTTATGAAACAATATAAATGTGAAAATCAAAAACTATCACACTGGTAGGTGCAATATTAGTCTATGTAATCTGTATTCAAATATTGTCAATTGTTTAAAAATGTCCCTTATACCATTTTTTTCCCTTCCAGGAGCCAATCCAAGATCACTTATTGCATTTAGTTGTATTGATTTTTTTTTTTATTTTTTGGATTGTAATTGTTTTTCAGGTGAAGTTTATTATTTCTGGGGCAAACTTGCCAGGCAAGCTTTCTATCCTTGAGCAGGACTTGGTTAGAAGTTAGAAGAATTAAGTTTAAATGTCATTTGAATCTCTCAGAGCTGCAGATCCCTCACTTTGGCAAGGAAGAGGAATACACATCCCTAGCCATCTCTCATGGTTCACATAAGTTATCTTTTTCTTTGAGAATAGCAAAGCACATAAGTATCTTTTGGGCTAGTTTTCTAGGGTTCAAATGCCTAAAGTTTAATTCCTGAAGGAATAGGAAGTTGCAAGATAAAAGGAGACCATCTCTACCTGTACCTGTGCCTGTGCCTGTGCCTGTACCTGTGCCTGTGCCTGTCCCTGTTGCTGTACCTGTGTCTGTGCCTGTATTTGTGCCTGTGCCTGTGCCTGTATCTGTCTCTGTGCCTGTGCCTGTACCTGTGTCTGTGTTTGTGCCTGTACCTGTACCTGTATCTGTATCTGTGTCTGTCATTGTGGCTCTTCCTATTCCTGTACCTGTACCTGTACCTCTGTCTCTGTCTGTGCCCGTATCTGTGTCTATATCTTTCTCTGTGCCTGTGCCTGTACATGTGCCAGTATCTGTGTCTGTGTCTGTGTCTGTACATGTGTCTGTGTTTCTGCCTGTGCCTGTGCCTGTACCTGTGCCTATGCCTGTCCCTGTTGCTGTACCTGTGTCTGTGTCTGTATTTGTGCTTGTGCCTGTGTCTGTGCCTGTGCCTGTGTCTCTCTCTGTCTCTGTCTGTATGTCTGTCTCAATCTCACTTCAGCTCTATCTCTCTCTCAATCTCTATCTTTATCATTTCTGTTATTTGTTTATCTATCAGTCTATCGAGCTATCTATTTTCTATCATCTATTATCTATCTAGCTTTCTACCTATCTATTTATACCTGATGGAGAGATCATCCAATAACTAATTCCCTCACCAAAATCACTTCCGAGTTTTAGGAGTTTTTGTGTTCCTGAGATGATAATTCTTTTTTCTGTTTAGTGGAAAAGGTCTCTTAAGGCTTGACAGGCTACAATTTTGTACATTCTTGGATTTCTAAATGTCTGTG